>PVKM010052208.1:0-10325 GCA_004027735.1 Carollia perspicillata
TTTGGTGTATATTTGAGAATGTTCATTAGAAATATTGGTAAATTTACTACTTTCTACTATGCTATTTTAAGAAGACAGCGCAACAAATATCTTACTCAAAAAGAGTCCTGTTCAGGCTATTTAAAAACTCAGATATCTGAGTTAATAGGCATTCTTCATAGAAAAAATAGGTCTTTGGACACTGAATTATCTAATTTTAAGAACTGCATGATAACATGGATAAACTATACTTAGCTGTAGCATGTTAGAACTGAATGACACATGGCAGGATTATATGCAAGGCATAAGCATACCCAAATTCTGACAGGTATATAAAGTCTATACAGATATTATCAATGGGTGAGAGCATCTTTCAAAAGGGCCTATAACTTTATTGTCATTTTCTCATCTATTCCCCTCACATGCCTACAAATGTTATTATTGATATAACACTCTATAGAATAAAAACCAGTATCATTGAGGGAAATAACAACTGACTTAGGATAAAACCATGATTCTAGGATTGGAAACTAGGTTTCTAAATTACTGCATACTCAGACCACTTAAAGTCCTCACTGTGTTGTGGTAAATCTTCCCCTCACTATGCACAACCTCTGCTGGTGCCATTCACGTCAGACCGTCACAGTCACTTCATCCGAAGCCCTTACCATGTACTGGGTTGGCCAAAAAGTTCGTTTAGTTTTTTTCCATATGATGGCACTAGTAGTGCTCAGTTGTCTTTAACTTCATTTGAAACAATTTTGTTAGATTGTATTGTGACAGCTGTCATATCAGTGTGCATTTTTAAAAAACATCAAAATTGGTGAATTTTTGTGCAGCCATTTAATATTGAAGATGGAAGAAGACATGCAACATTTTTGGTGTATTATGCTTTGTTTTTTCAAGAAAGGTAAAAATACACCTGAAATGCAAAAAAAAAAAGGGATTTGTGTAGTGTATGGAGCAGGTACTGTGATCGATGGAATGTGTCAAAAGTGGTTTGCAAAGTTTCTTGGTATTATTGACATTTTGGCCAAATAATTCTTTGTTGTGGAGCTAATGCATTGGAAAATGTTTAGCAGCACCCCTGTCCTCCACCCACTAGAAGCCAATAGCAGGAGATAGCTGACATGCTCACAGTATCCAGATCCATGAAGTTATTGGTGAAAATAAATAATATGTCTTTTATGTTACAGAAAAAAATGAAATGGACCTTTTGGCCAACAAGACATAGAACTCAATACACACATACTCTACTTGCTCATTCAGAAACTTTTAATTGTACCTGATATGGCCAATAATAAAATCTCCTTTTAATGGCTTCATATATTTTCAATCATTCTAAAGGTATTTATTGGGAATGTCATTATAAGAATTCCTAGAACATTCTAAGACACAAGGTCTAGGGCAGTGTGAAGACTCATATTCTGTTACACTTCCCCACTCAGACCTTAATTTACACATGTGGAAATGGCTGTCCCAGTTATTCAAGTTGTCTTGGAGGATTAAACCTGAGAACTACTCAGAGGTTTTGAACACTATACATTGCTGAATGGGTAAGACCCTTCGTCATTTTAGCTTTTGATCAGTGAAACTGCCACTGCTACAGAAAAGGGGTGTTTTCTTTAGTTTGTAACCGGAGGTTAATGTAGACACATGCTCAAAATATTTTTAAAATATATACATTTCTCAGGTCCTTGCTCCAGCTCCTGCCCTTGTACCTGACACTAATTTATCCAAATCCTTTCACTTATACTTAAATATTAGGAATTTTCCTACTTTAATGGCCAGTGTCAACTGTTACAGAAAGCCTTTTTTTAGCCTTTCTAGCTGAATGGCACAAATTGATTCAATATGTGCATATTGAGAATCTACATCGAGCCTGTCCTTGTGGCAGCACTGTGTATTCGTTTTCTGACCTTCCTTAGCATGTTTTCTGCGCTTTCCTTAGGAAATACGTCCTGTTGTACCTCATATTATTGTGAAAACATGTCTCATCTCTTACCATAGTGCGTAAGATCCTGAAAGCCAGACTCTACTCTGTGCTTCATTTATATTTATGTTTGCTGCGGCGTCTTCTACAGTACTTCACAATGAATACTTAAAAGGAAGTTACTGAATGCGTCAATGGATGGATGAATGAATGAATGAATGGACGAGATTCCTTAGCTTTATTTCCCCAGATATGTCTGCATCCAAGCATTCCTCTGTTTTTTTTAATTCATTTTCCAACATATTGTGTACATTATTGTGTACACTCATAAAAGTGTACATTATCCCATGCAACACAAAATTATCTCTTTACTATGGTAATTTTTATAATTAAAAGAAGTTTCCCTTCCACCTTTCTGAGAGAGTGCTTTTTCAGGCTTTCTTTTTTCTTAGCCTGGTATTTAAATGTCAATGTTTCTTAGGATTCTGCCTTTGGAATTGCTTTATTTTCTTTCTCCACAATTGTCTCTGAGAGGTTTCATCCGTTTCCAACTTCAGTTACATTTTTTTAAGAATGAATTTCAAGTCTCTAACTTGAATCAAGAAGAATTAGTTCTCCTAAGTCTTGTATCTGTTTATCCAACCTTCTACAGATCAGGATCATTTGGATAACCCAAGGAACCTCCTACTCCACGTCTACATATAAACTCATCATCTCAGCTAGCCCTCCTCTCTCTCTCACCCCCTGGCAATTATGTTTCTTTTAAAAGGCTACTTCACCAGGGAATGGCACAACCTACCCACCAGTCAGTTGCCCAAGTCGGACCTCTGGGCACTGTTCCTAACTCTGTTTTTTTTTTTCATACTCTTATAGAACTATATCAATGTATCTCTGGAATCCACTCACATCACTCTACTCTCAATGACACTTCACTACTTAAGGCCATTGTCATCTCCTTCAAATACTATATTAATGTGTGCTAACTATCATACTGTCTTCCTGTATTATAAGCCCTGATCTCCTACCCATTCACCACATTATAGCTAAGGGAATTTTCCTAATGATGAAGTCTGATTATGAAGTTTAAAAGCCTACCACAGGTCCCTACTGTGCTTCAAACAGAGTCCAAACCCTGTTGTATGACTTACAAGGTCCTACCTACTGTCTGCTTACTTATCCTCCTTGCTTATTGCTCCTCCTAGCTATGCTCACAACTTCTCTTAGTTCCTGGAACACATCCTGCTCTCTCCTTTCCACATATGCACTCCTGCTTGCTCCGGACTTCACCCCACCTAATAGAGGTAGCTGGGCTACCTTCTCGTCTCTGGGATCTCACACCCCATGTCACTCTTGTGCTTTTATGTGGCACCCATGGACATCAGGTTCTTCCACAAACGTAGCTCAAGTTCTTTAAGGTACTTCCCATTCATTATTGCCCACATGCACTTGCCGTCCTCTTAATCTTATCTCTGACTTGTATATTTACATTGTAAGTTTTTCTTAAAATACTAATTGGCAATGAATAATGGTAACACTTACTATATCTGTAAATATATTTGTATAGTTACTTGCTCACTCATTTATATATATATATATTTTCACTCATATATACTTGTAAATATTTAGATATGTGAAAATTTTAAAAATACAAATTCTTTATGAACAGGCTCACATTAGACTACTTAATGATTAGGTGTGGTTAGCATTAATTACACTGGTTTATAATTTCAGAAATTCACCATTTTAATATTGTGGGAAAACAATTTTAAAATTGTGAGAGATATTAAGTGAAAAATGTACTTGCATTTCTGCCAGAGAATTTTCTTAGACATAAAGAATAAATTTTAATTGTAAGATAATTATTACTTTTCAAATTAACCTACTTTGGAATTTAGAATTTCCATTCAGGGATTTTAAAATGCATTCAGTCTTAAGGACCAAAGGAACTTATGTTTGCTTCCTTGAAATAAACTAATGATCATATTTTCTACCTCTCAGCATTCATAACATGATCTTAGGCAGTTATATGGTTTCAGAATAATATACACAGTGTGCGTGGCTAATCCAATGACTTAAACTGAAAACGGGCATGTGCTACCATTTTATTCTTGTTAGTTTAGAGCAGTGATATTTAACTGGCGTGCCTGAAGAATTTTTCAAATGTGCAATAACTGACTATTTAGTCAAGAGCACTGACCTCCTTTCCCTTAGATTGTCAAAAAACCCCAAACAAACCCCAAACAACAACAACAACATAAAACAAGCAATACAACAATGGCCATCCAGTGTGAATGATTCAAAATTATACCTTTTTTTCCAGATTGGAAAACTATATTTTTGGTGTGCTGAGAGAATTTTAGTAATTTGTTTATGTGTGCCATGAGATGAGAAGGGTTGAAAATCTCTGGTTTAGAGTAAAGTGTCTTTGTCTTGAAATTTTTTAATTTTTTTCACCTGATGAAGAAAAATAAGAAAAGCGATTCAAACGGAAGTAAAACTAGGCAATTGCCACTGACAGCTATAACCTTGTATAACTAAATCCAACAGAAGCATCCTGTTACAGATAGATTGCTGAATGGTTTCATTTGCTTTTTTGTAAAAGAGGTCACTGTGTTCAATTGGAAGTATCTTGAGGCCCAAGGGAGGTTATAATGTTATTCTCCATCTAGTAAAATGTATTAGGACTAATTACTGAACTACAGGTCAAGGTCTTGACCATTTTTGACTTTTCTAGAAAACTTTATTTGGAAATAAAGTAGAGAAATGCCTACAAAACTGAAAGTATAATACATTTGTTGGGCTTATACATTTTGTGTGCTGTATATCCCAATATAGGAATTCAAAATAATACAATTAAGAAATAGCAAGAGATCTTCACTTTGGTTCAGCAAATCCTTACTATATAAGGATATGTAAATGATGCATATATTTTGAATAAAATTTGTTATTTAATAATTAATTTGAATAGATATGGTATGTCAACATTACTAAAGAATTGGGTTGACAGATGTTTTTCATTGTAGATACAAGAAAGGTATATGATTTCTATAATAGCAAAAGGATTTTAAGAAAAATAATCTCCCTTTAAAGAATATAAATCAATCCACATTACAAAGAAAGTTTTCAGGTTTCTTTGTTATGTACACATAAAACACTCAACGTCAAAATGCTACTTAAAACTCATGAGGAAAACCAGGACAAAAGAAATACTGTTTTGAATCTCCACAAGAAAAGGACGCAGGCAGATCAGGATCACAAAAATAACTGAAGGCAGCATCGCTAAGATAACAAAACCAGCATTAAGCCCTGCAAAGCAGCAATGCCCTTGAAAATAGAACAGCTGAGATTAGCTGTAACTACTACTAGGTGAATAACACAGAAATCCTGGAAACAATCTACATTCTCTCATAGGAGTGATGGTTATATGTGAGTGTTATCAGCGTGTGAGGCTAGAAATTCATTTCATGGCAAGGGATAGGAATATGCTTTCCAAGAAAAAAAATGATCTATTCTTTAAATAAAATGGTTGAGAAAGGGGGATTAGGAAAAAATAAATTTCTAGAAATTTTCCCCAAATAAGATTACTATACCTGGTCTAAACTGATAACCCTTGAAAAATCTGAGCATGTTCATATGGAAGAAAGTTATCATACATATTGTATTTTCTTCGTCGTTATCCTCACCTTTATTAAAATAACTTCCAGTCTTTCTTTTATATCTTATATTTCTCAGTTAAATGTTCAACACTGTTAATTAATTGATACTCTTCCAGGCGGACTGAACATTTTTTCTTACAATATAGAGGATTAATAGCTAGAAATTATTACATTTATCATTTTCCATATAAAATCCTAAGCACTCCACAGACAGTTTCAGTCCACAGGCCCCAGTCTTAAACACGATGCTATAAATGACATTGCTTATTTGGGTTTTGTGGTTTCTCTTATATTTATGAAAAATAATTCTGATTGCATATATTGTGAAATTGTTGTTCAAGAGAGTGAATTTAACTTGATAGTGAATCTAGAGTTCAAGGAGAAACTTTTTCGGTCTGTATTTTATTAAGTATATAGGAGTTCCTATGATCCAATATTTTTTTTTTTACTTTGTATAGAATGGCTCAGGGAGAAATAAAATCTGCAATTATTGGCAGTGCAAATTATTAGAAAGTAAAAAGGTCAGTCAGATAAGTGGTGATTTCTACCTAGAAACTTTGCTTTTGTGTTTGAAAGATAATTAAATGTATGAAGACCTTTCATACATATTTCAGCATTTATATTTCACTGAATTTATGGAAGGTAAAATGAACTCTAAGTGGCATTTGCAAATTTTGTGAAGCTTGGTAGTTCTCATCATTATCGAATTTATTCCCCTCAAGCCATCCTCTATGTACTCCCAAATGAGAAATGTCAATCTCTTCCTTTTACTTTTATTGCCATTGTTCCTCTCTTCCATTATCCATCAATTTTTCAAACCTTACTCATCCTCACACCTGAGGCTTACTGTCCTTTCCTCCAGGAAAGATGACAGCCATGGCTTAGGATCCTTATATTATATATATAAAGATCCTATATAAATAAATTTATATATATACATATATATATAAAGAATACATGTATTCTTTCTATGTGTGTGTATATATACTTTATATATGTATATATATAAATTTATTTATATATTTTATATGTATATATAAAATTATCGAGAACCTCATTCTCTAAAAGATCAAAAACATCTATCAGGAATGTGTGTGGGTATGTGCATGTGACCCTGTATTGATTTCTACTTTTTCACTTTACTAGATTGTAAGTTCTTCGAGGGCAGTGTCCACATCGTAGTTTTCTCCACCACCGAGGCTGGGATGCTGCTGGTAATCTCTAAATATTTTTAACTGATAGATTTATAAGTCAAATAGCACTTGGGTCATCCATCTCAATGAACTCAACTTCAGTGAGGCAGAATGAATCTCACCAGGGTTGAAGCAACCCTCACTTTAAATTCAGCATGATTTTAGTATTCCACAGGAGCTTCGCCTTGACCTTTCTTTGTACTTGCCTGAAGACGTATTCAATGATTACATGGTTCACTCTGAGGCATTCTGCACTGGTGTCCCATAAATCATTAAATCTTCAGAGTGAAAACTGAGAAGCTAAAAGTTTGCCACTCTAATTCTAAAAAGTAAAATATGACTGAGTGATCCTGTCCAAAATCAGAGAGGATGGCTGGGTGTGATGGTCAGTTTTATGTGTCCATGGACCTGGGCCACAGTGCCCAGCATTACTGATCCAGCATTATTTTATATGTGTCTATAAGGGTGTTTTGGAAATATTAACACTGAAATCAGTGAAATCTGAGTGAATTAAAGGTTTGATGCATGTGTACATTGTAAAATGATTGCCACAATACGGTTAGTTAGCAAATCCTTTACATAATTTCTACTTTGTTGTTATGAAAATAACATCAAAGCTCTACTGTCATAGCAGCTTTCAAGTTTACAACACAGTATTATGAACTACAGTCACCATGCTGTAAATCAGATTTCCAGAAATTATTTGTACTATAACGAAAAGTTTGTAACCTTTGACCAACACCTTCCCATTTCCCCACCTCTCAGCCCCTGGCAACCTATTTTCTATTCTGTTTCTATGAGTTTCATGCTTTTAGATTTCATACATAAGTGAGACCACACAGTATTTTTCCTTCTGTCTCACATGTTTTACTTAGCATAGTGCCCTCAAAGTCTACCTATGTTTTCACAAATGTAGGATTTCCTTCTTTCTCATGGCTAAATAATATTCTGTTATATATGCGTGTGTGTATACACACACACCATATTTTCTTTATCTCTTCATCAGTGGATGGATAACTAGGTTGTTTTCATGTCTTAGCTATTGAATAATGCTGCAGTGAAGATGGGCACGCAGATGAGTCTTCAAGATAGCGATGTCATCTCCTTTGGGTAAATACCCAGAATTGGGATTGCTGGATCATATCGTAGTTCTATTTTTTAATGTTTGGAGGACCCGCATCCTCTTTTCTATAGTGGCTGCACGGATTTATGTTCCCAACCACAGTGAACCAGGGTCCTCTTTTCTCCTTGCCAGCATTGGTTATGTTTTTTTAATTTTTATTTATTTTTTGATAATAGCCATTCTAACAGGTAAAATGTGATATTTCATTGTGGTTTTGATTTGACTTCTACTATTATTAGTGATGCTGGACATCTTTTCACATACTTGTTGGTTATGAACATGTCTTTGATGGAAAAATATATGTTTGAGAAATTGTTCTTTTATGTACTTTGGGTATTAACTCCTTATAAGATACATGGCTTAGCAAATATTTTCTTCTATCCATAGGATACCTTTTCATTTTGTTAATTTTTTTCTGTGCAGAAGCCTTTTAGTTCTATATAGTCCCACTGTTCATTTTTGACTTTGTAGCTTGTACTTTTGATGCCACATCAAAAAAATAAAATCATTGTTACGACCCATGTCAAAGAGCTTTTCTTCTCTTTTTCCCTCCAGCAGGTTTTCATTAATCTTCTATCCATTTTGAGTAATTCTTGTGTGGTGTAAGGTAGGAGTCCAATTTTACTCTTTTGCGTGTAGACATCCAAATTTCCAATACCATTTACTGAAGAGATTTTCCTTTTCCTGATGCATATTCTTGGCTCCCTTGTCAAATATTAGTTGACAGCATATTATGGGTTTGTCTCTGGGCTCTTGATTCTGTTTATTTGGTCATGTGTCTGTTTTTATGCCAGTACCATACATTTTGATTATTATCACTTTATAGTATACTTTGTGGGTAGTTTTTTTTTATTTTAATTTTTTTATTTTAGTTGTTGTTCAAGTACAGTTTTCTGTCTTTTACTCCCATCCCATTCCACGCCCCCAGTGCTCCCCACCTCCCTCCCATTTCCACCCCCCTTAGTTTTTGTCCATGTGACCTTTATATTTGTTCCTGTGACCCCTTCCCCTTTTCCCCTGAAATTCCCTCCCCTCTCCCTTCTGGTTACTGTCATCCTGTTTTCCATTTCAATGTCCTTGGTTATATTTTGCTTGCTTGTTTGTTTTGTTGTTTAGCTTCCAGTTAAAGGTGAGATCATATGGTATTTGTCTTTCACCATCTGGCTTATTTCACTTAGCATAATGCTTTCCAGTTCCATCCATGCTTTAGCAAAGGGTAGGAGCTCCTTCTTTCTTTCTGCTCTATAGAATTCCATTGTGTATATGTACCATGGTTTTTCGATCCATTCATTTACTGATGGGCACCTAGATTGCTTCCAGCACTTGGCTATTGTAAATTATGCTGCTATGAACATTGGGGTGCATAGGTTCTTTTGGATTGGTGTTTCTGGGTTCTTAAGGTATAAACATAACAGTGGATATAGTATACTTCGAAATCAGAAAATGTGATGACTCCAGCTTTATTCTTTCTCAGGATTGCTTTGGCTGTTTGGGGTCTTTTGTGGTTCCATGTTAATTTTAGGATCATTTGTTCTATTTTTGTAAAAAGTGCCTTTGGGATTTTGACGGAGATTGCATTAAATCTATATGTGGCTTTTGGTAGTATGGACATTTTGACAATATTAGCTCTTCTGAACCACTGACACAAAACATCTTTCCACTTGTTTGTGTCTTTTTATATTTCTTTCATCAGTGTCATAGTTTTTGTTATGCATAACTTTAATTTCCTCTGTTTCATTTATTCCTAAGTATTTTATTGCTCTAATGTTATTGAAAATGAGAATGTTTTCTTTCTTTTTCAGAGAGTTTATTATTAGTCTATAGAAATGCAATGTATTTTTACATATTAATCTTGTACTCTGAAATTTACTGAATTCATTAATTAGTTCTAACAGTTTTGTGATTGAGTCTTTTTAATTTTCTATATATAACATTATGTAATCAGCAAACAAAGGCAATTTTACTTCTTACTTTCCAATTTAGATGCCATATATATATATATACACATGCATGTATTTATTTTTGCCTGATTGCTCTGGCTAGGGCTTCCAGTACTATGTTGAATGGGAGTGATGAGAGGAGGCACCCATATCTTGTGTCAAATAGAGGAAAAGGTTTAAACCTTTCACTATCGGATATGATATTACCGGTGGGCTTGTCCTATATGCCACTTGACAGATTTTCATTCTATAGCTTCTTTGTTAAGAATTTCTGTTCTAAAAGAGTATTAAACTTGTTGAACGCTTTTTCTGCCTTTATTGAGATAGTCATATGATTTTTATCTTTCATTTTTAATATGGTGTATCATATTATTGATTTGCATACATTGAACCATTCTTGCTTCCCAGTAATAAATCCCACTTGATCATGATATATGATTCTTTTAATATGCTGATGAATTCAGTTTGCTAGTATGTTGTTGAGAATTTTTATATCTATGT
>PVKM010052209.1:0-10292 GCA_004027735.1 Carollia perspicillata
CCCTATATCCTCCTTTGGTAACCTCAGCAGCTGGAGCATGAAGTCTTGGATTACAAAACAGCTTTCAGCCCCAGCGCCCCCTCACTGGAGCAGTAGACAGAGACTGAAAGCACCAACTCAAGCATCAAAGGCATTAAATAACAAGAAAGGCAGGATCATGTTTAATGGGGGAAAACTGCCATCTTTAATGACTGAATGTGCATTGGTGATGCTTTAAAAATGGATTTCATGATTCTAAAATGGTGCTGTGCTAAAATATCTAGATGTTATAGAAAAGAAACAATCTAAGTTAGAGTCCAACTGATACTTGTCTGAGATCCCCTGAATGGATGCCTTCCTTCCATCTGTCCCTACCACCTAGATGACAAGGGCGCAATGAGGCAGCTGTGATCTGTTAACTGCCTGGTAGGAACTCAGTGATGCTGTAAGAGAAGAAGTGGTCTTCTACCTGTCACATGTTTACCCTTTTCCTCAGTGCGTCATATTTAATCACACTTCAAAAGAGTAAGAAGTATATCACACTACAGTTCCCTTTACATGTTATTCCTTTACTTTCAATTAATCCATTAACCAGTTCCACTGTAGGTAGATTATGTCTATTCATAAGTGAAAATTCTAGACTTTCAAATTCTGCAGCACTATTCACAATACCCAAATATGGAAACAACTCATATGTCAATTGACAGAAGAATGAAAAAAAATGTGGTATGTACACACAATGGAATATTATTCAGCCTTACAAAAGGAAATCCTGTCATTTGTAACAACATAAATGAACATGCAGGATATTATGAAACATGAAATATCCCAGTCACAGAAGGACAAATACTACATGATTTCACTTACATGAGGTACCTGCAATAGTTAAATTCAAAGAAGTACATAATAAAATAGAATGGTGGTTATGGTAGTCCAGGAGAGGGGGAAATAAAGAGTTGCTGTTTGATGAGTATAAAGTTTCATTTATGCAAAATGAATTAGTTCTAGAGATCTGCTGTTTAGTGTAGTGGCTGTAGTCAACAATATTGTATTATGGACCTAAAAATTTAAAAGGGTAGGCAGATCTTATGTTAAGGGTTCTTATCACACAAAAAGAGAGGCACAAGGAAACTTGTGACTAATATGTCTGTTGTTTTGATTGTGGTGGTGGTATTAGAGGTGCTTGCAGATGTCCAAACTTATCAAATTATACATGTTAAATATGTATATTTTCTGTAGCAATTCTACTTCAACAAAACTGTTTAGAAACTAGAGCTCAGTAAAATTCTAAACTTTTTTCTAGCTTTCTGTTAGCTAGAAAATGTTAGCTATGCTAATCTGTTAGCTATGTGGGAAATTTACAACTTTCTTTTAGATAACTTTAAATACAGTGTTAGCTAAAGATGTGTGAAAAGTATTTGAGTGGTCACATAGAAATTGTAAAGATTTTTTTTTATTGTTCACATTTTATGTTTTCTCTTCCTTATTTTTTCATAGAAAAAATTGGGGGGAAAAGCTTTCCATGGTAGAAAAGTATGACATTGTTGTCACATATTGAACAATTAAAAATTATATCTCCTCTAGAAAAAGATGTTTGAAACATGAATAATGATAGGGAGGGAGTTGAAAAGTTTCATGCAAACAAAAGGAATGAAGCAATGGTGTCATAAGCTCAGCTTCCTTCCTTATTTTTCTTCATAGTAAATTTAAGATATAAGTAGCCAGGTTTTTGTCTAAAAATAGCCTACATTGATGCTATTGTATGCTTTAGAAGTAGGTGAAATTCATGAGGTAAATTATCATTGTGAGCCCTGAATTTTTCATCCCTCTCTCTTTATATTCTGCACAGAATCCATTTTGCTGAAAACTTTGCCATGTCAATATTTCATCTTTTTATGGCTGAGCAGTATTCTAATATGCATGTGTGTATGTGTGTGTGTGTATACACACCACATCTTCTTTGTGAAATCCTGTCATTTGCAACATAAGTGGATTTTGAGAGTAATTGGTAAGTGAGATACGTCAGACAGAAAAGATAAAAACCATATAATTTCACTCATACATAAAACAGACAAAAAAGAAACAAATGCACAAACAAAAACAGACTAATAGATAAAAACAATAGATTGGTGGTTACCAGAGGGGAAGGGGGTTGCAGGAGGGTAAAATGGGTACAGGGGGTCAAATATATGTTGACAGATGAAAACTAGACTTTTAGTGGTAAGCACGCTATAGTATGTACAGCTACAGAATTATAATGCTATACACCTGAAACTTACATGATGTTATAAACCAGTGTAACCTCAATAAAAAAGATAAGTAAAATCTTCAAAACCTTTGGCATGTCAAAAATTAAATGTTAAAAAAGAAGAAAATGCTGTTGCAGAAATCAGCTATATAATGAAAACTAACAGTTTTCTCAAATATATGACAACGTGAACACTGCATTTTGAGTAATCACATCCATATTAGGAGGAAAAATGAGCAAAGCTCTCTATTTAGGAGCCAAACCCATTTTGTGAGGGGCATAGATATTGATTGCTATTAGGATTTAAAACGGAAACCAATCTGGCTTCTTTTTATTTTGTGAAAGCAGAAAATGAACAGGGGGAAAAGACAGAAATAACCGGAAGTTACTGAAAGATGGGT
Organism: Carollia perspicillata; assembly: GCA_004027735.1. Taxonomy (NCBI): domain Eukaryota; kingdom Metazoa; phylum Chordata; class Mammalia; order Chiroptera; family Phyllostomidae; genus Carollia; species Carollia perspicillata. The sequence continues at coordinate 2,629 of PVKM010052209.1, forward strand.
GGCTGCAGTAGGGAGTGCATTGTGCTTGACATTTGATGTTTCCAAGGAATCCCCAGTGTTGCCGTGAACATCTCATTCCTGCCCTCATCCTCACTGTTCTGTGTGTTCATGTGAGATGATGCCACAGTCTGGCAGGACCACATCCTCTCTCCTCATCTTACTGCTGTTTGACTCTGTCACTTTGGCAATATGTTCCTGTTGCCACGGTGATCTCAAGAGGAGTCAGGAATGTTGATTTTTCAGTGTGTGTTCTTTCAAACCAGCCATTTCTTTGGCAGTCTATTTCAGTTAATGCAGTAAGAATGAATTGTATTATCCAAAGAGAGAGAGATAAAATCACAGCTGGGCATTATCTCAGCAGCAGGCATCTTCTCATCATGAGCACTCCCATATTGTCTGGCTGATTGTTCCCTAAATTGTCGAAATGCCAAGAAACTTCTGTCACCGGATAGCACTGAATTGGAATGAAGAGGACTTCAGTGCTCCTGGATACTGAGAGATTCGTCTCCAAGCAGCCCCAGAAGGCTCCCTTCTGGACTTAATCTTGCTTAGAGTTTGACTTGGTGATGTGTTTGCCTTCTGTCTCTTCCCTTAGGCGATAGTGACATTCTCTTCCCTCTCTACCACGAAATCACAGCTGCGTGGTGCATCTATTGGCTCCCATCGGTCAGGCACATGTGTAGCATGCAGGTGGGTTGCGCTGCCTGTTCTGAAAACAGTTTAGGACGAAAACACCGTGAGCCTGACTCAGGAGCCCAGCTTGACTAGTGGGGTGGAAACAGGAGGCATGACAGAGAGGAGGCAGTCACATTTGCTGGGGTGGCAAGCCCACGAGGGCAACTGTCACTTTCTATTTTCATAATGTCACCCACCCTCACCAAGGCATATCTTGCTCTATAACTCGTGCCCCTGTTCAAGATGTGTGATGCTCTTGGTCTTCTCCAGAAAGAGAATATGTTTGCCATTTAGTCAGGCTCACATGACTCACAAGATTGGATTTATAGAGAGGGAAAAATATCATGATTCTAACACTGCCACTCTACTCTGTGCAACTTTTCACTCATTAGATTAACATAAAATATAGTTATTATTTGGAAAAGAAAGATTTTCTGTGCCTCTCCCCAAATAAAAGTTTTTGTTTTTCTTTTCAAATCATTCCGTGCAAAGTCTGTATCCACAAATAGTTGTGACAAGGAGAATGCCGGAGTGTCCAAAGAAACAGAGCTCAAGAGCTAGTTTGCATTGCCTCAGTTTACCCAGAGTTTCTAGCCTCCAAACCTGGTCCACTGCCTTGCTTGTGCTCAGGAGCCCAGAATGAGGTGGAAGATGTGGAGAAAGAATACCCCTTTCCAATTCATTTGGACGCATTTGAAAGAGACCGTGCAGCCCATACTATTTACAGTTTATCATGTCCTTTCTGGCCTCCCAGGCTTACAGCCCTCCCATTAAGGGGCAAGATGTTCTCCCACACCTGCAGTGGTTGCTAATCACTTATGGGATCAAGCCTGGCTTTGAAAGGCCATTCTCAGACTTTGATTCTCCAAATCCTAACAACCTTCACTTGCTCAAGTCTCTCCACTTCAGTCCACCATCCTGTCAAATATCCAATTTTTTATTCATCACTATTTGTCTTCATAGTTTTTTCCTGACATACGACTAACGTAGAACCATCATCTTTGGCCAATTGTGTATAATTCCCTGCCTGAAGCTCTTTTCTTAGTCATTTCTCCTACAAACTTAAGGTGCAGCTCAAGGTTTTCTTTTTATGTTCTTGGATGGTTTAATGACTATATGACTATTCTAGTTCCCATGAAGTATTCTCTGTGAATTCTATACTATACTGTTTAGCACTTTGTTATTGAATCACCTCATCTTTTATTACACCTAAACATTTTATAAACACACATAATATTATCCCCTAAATATAACATTCTAGACTTATTCATTATTTCAATAAATATATATTACTCTTCTATTATAGGTCAGATACTGAGATAAGATCCATAGTTAATATAAAATGTAGAATATGTGGTCCTTGCATTAAAGGAGATCACAGATTTATCAGTAAAGATTAGGCACATGAAAAATTAACAGGAATACTTCTGTGTCATGGTGATTAAGTGGAGAAGCACATAGATGTGGGTCTTAGAAACTTAGAGCCAAATAATAGTGAATATGTTCCTAAAACCAATAAAGTGAGAATGCAAAGAATTCCAGACCTCAGCCAACTGGATGAAGAGTCTCAGCAAGAGTAGATTTTTTAAAATTTTTATTTATTTATTTATTTTTAAAGAGAAGGGAAGGGAGGGAGAAAGAGAGGGAGAAAAACATGATGTGAGAGACAAGCTTTTATTAGTTGCTCCTTGTAGGTGCCCCAACCAAGGACCGAACTCACAACCCAGGCACGTGCCCTGACCGAGAATCAAACTAGCAACTTTTCACTTTGTGGGACGATGCCCAACAAACTGAGCAGCTCCGGTCAGGGCAGCAAGAGTAGTTTTAACAAATTATCCTACAATGAAAAAAATATTGAAATAATTAGAGATGATATGGGTGAAATTTTTTACTATTTTTTAGTTCCAAGCTTTGAACTTTTGGAAATACATCTGTATATGTTGGCCTTTATAATCATCACAACTGTACACTTTAAACAAATTTTGTTAAGGCAGACAATGACTAAAATTTTTTTAGTGCTGTTAATACTGTAAGATGAAAATATCTCTGCCTTGAAATTGGACAAAATCAAATTGGACATGTTAACTACATTGACCATATAAAAACAATAATAGCAAAAAGCATTTATCAAGTACTGATTATGAGTTAAGCACTGTTGCTATGTACAAAGCTGTATCAGTCAGTTTTATGGCATAAAGTAGATACCACAGTCAGAAAGAAGTAATTGAGGGCAAAGATAAGAGGAACTGATAAGGGATGGTAAAAAAAGGATCTGTGTGCTAGTGACAATGAAGTACAAATAGGAGCTAGGTGTAAAGAGACAAAGGGAGTCGGCCACTGAAACTCCAAGAGAACTGATAGCTATAAGTAAATGCCACCCAAAAAGAACTGAAGCCCTTTGGAAAAGAAAGCAGCCATTGAAAATTACTGGCCCAAGAGACAGGAAGCTGAGAGAACATAGACTCTACTCTCCTGTTGCCTAAACCCTACCAGAAGTCAGAACTCGAAGAGGCCCAATTGATACAATCCATTGAGATCAGCCTCCTGGGGCACAGAGCACAGTGGCCTGATTAATAAATGTTGATCTAAAGGAGTTTGCAATCTCAGTGTCTATTAAGAAAGTGTAATGCTTGGTGACAGGGGAGGTGAGAGATTCTTTGGGAAATGGGTTAGAAAGCTAGATGACCTTTCCTTTGAGATTTATTTGGACATGGCTGAGCCTGAAGCAGTGAAAAACCACCTTTCATTTTGAACAGCAATAACTTTGGGGGTACATGTTACTCAAGCAGTACCCCATTCTATCACAGGTGCTATAGCAGCTTTGAAAAACAATTTGGAAACTTTAGTAAATACTCTCTCAGAACAATAAATCTCTAGCCAAAGCCCAGAGAGTCAGGCAATAGATGTTGTTTAATAATAATTTATCTTTCTTGTATAAAAATGAGACAATGAAAAAGGTGATTATCATTTTTAAATGATGAACACTCTGTTTTCTCTTATGCATCCTATGAGGCATCCCCCAACTGTTTATCCAAGAAGCTACACATTTCTATGCTGAATTCAGCAGAATATAGCCTGCCATATTTATCTTGTGCCACTATGTTGTATATTCATTTACCCCACTGGTTCTGCTCTTTCTCCACAATGCAGGTGGAAAGGGAGATTGCAGACTCACTGGATTTCTTGGCATGGAATAGAATATGCCCAGTATGAGCAGGACTACAGGAGCCCAGCAGAAGGCCCCCAAACTCTCAGAAGCTGAAGCAAGAGCAGAGTTGAGAGGCTATACTCTTAACTGATATACACATTTGCTAAGCGGTTTGGGGCCTATTTTCACAGTGTATAGTCTCCCTTCTTTAGACAGTAGATTCTATGAACTCTTAAATGACTCAAAGAAAGCATAAACCAGACTAAGTCAATATTTGGGAAATAATGATAATCTTAAGAGCTAGCATTCATTGAACATTTTCTGTATATTTTCTGGACTATCTTCTTTACTCCTCAATACAGCTCATCTATTATTAACCTCCCATTTTACAAATAAGGAATCTGAAGCACAGAAAGTTTCAGTACTTTTTGTTAAACCTACTTATGCTATTGAGGCAGCAAATCTCAAGACTAGTAGAAGAGGTCAAACTAGACATTATTCCTCTTATTAATTAACTTTTTGCAAGACTTTGATGTGAAGGGCTTTACATGAATCATCTTGGGGAAATTGATGCTAAAAGGGGTTAAATGTGTGGGGATATGTGTGAACATTGTTTCAAACTTGAACCATTGAACAATTGTTTGATTAAACAAGCGGATGTGGGAGCCAGGCTTCTCACTGTTGGAGTGCGTGTTTACACATACACAAAGGGAGGGAGCTGGAATAATCCATGTGGTAAGGAGTTAGAGTTGGAGATGTCAGTGTAAATTTAATTTTAGCTTAATATAGATACAAACGGTTATGTATAGAAATATTATATATACATATATATGGATTAGTATAAACATATATATTTCCTTTCCCCAGTCAGCTGAAGTAACTTCACTTCACAGTAGCAATGAGCACACCTGGATCCCAGATCATGGCTTCTATTACCATGCTCTAGTAAAAGCAACCAAGGCTCCTTAAAGAAACAGCTGGTTCTAGTGTTGGAGTGAGGAATATATAGGATGACTCTGGAGTATCTTATAGTGCCAGTAAACAAGAAAGTATTAAAAAAAAAAACCCAACCCCACAATGATGAGGCATGTCAAAGTGGTATGGGAGCTAAATGAGCCACAGGAGGGACAATGCGAACAACAAAATAATCAAGGTAGTAGTGGATAATAATCCAAAGTATAAAACAAATATCCACAAGTTAATACTAAGATAAACAAATGATTAAATAAATTAAAAAATTGGGGGAAGAGACAAATGTCCCATAGATAAAAATTCCCAATAATTCATTTATATACTCCAGCCTCAGGGAGGTAGAGCATACCTGCATCTCCTTAAGTGAGTACTGCGCATAGTGACTTCCTTCCTAAGAGTACTATAATGAAAAGAGGAGAAAAAGAATAACTTTACAGTGGAGAATACTGACAAACACAACATCAGCCAGATGATCAATGTCAACCTCAACATGATCAATCATGCTGACAAGGATGTACACTTGATATAATGTGATAAGAATGTCAATTTCCCTCTGTAGTTTTCATCCCCAAAACTTGTAGCCCCCAGGCTAATCATGAGAAAAACATAAGACAAATCCAAGTCGAGGGACATTCTACAAAGTACCTGACCGGTACTTATTAAAACTATCAAGTTCATCAAACACGAGAAAAAAAAAGAAAATATCCTGATATTCTAAAGGTATGTTAGTGTAGATGAAAACAGACAATTTAAAAAGCTCAGTTGAGGTAAAGATAGACCTTTATCAGGGAAGATACTGGCCTGGGGCATGATGACCTGCAACAAATTGCTTTTAGTTAGAAAGTTTTCATTTCAGGCCATCCTTTGTGGTTACTTTCAGTCTCTGAGTTTCTAAGGCCACCCACCATGCAGGGCTCCTCTGAACTTATCAGGTTTGGTAGGTGGCCTCTTTTTTGTTCACACTTCCCCCTTTTGGTCATAAATCAGTCCAAAGGATGCACTAATGACCAACTTCTGGGTTGGGTGATGTGGTCCCACAGTGCTCTGAAGGCTCATTCCTAGGAAGTGTCAGAGTCAGCGTTTGTCTCACTGAACAGTGGACCACTGGGGATGGGGCAAGACCGTAACCTTGGATGGAAGTCAAAGCTGAATTTTTCTCGAAAGTGAAAGGCAGGTAAATGGGAGGCAGTCAGGTCGCATAGGCCTGCATTCATAAAAACACTCTGGATCATTCCTAACCTGTGAGCTGTCGCCATCCAGGTTTTGCTGTCTGTCTCACTTCTCTGCACATTGCATCTAGTATAATATGTACCTATAGGGTGAGGGTACACTATACTTCTCTTCAGTTTTCACAATATGACTATCTTTCATTTTCCTGGACCCCTCAGGACACAACCACCACCCTAGAGCAAGACCACAAATCCCCTCATTGTTAATGTTTTCATGTTAATTGTTGACTGTCAACTATCCTATACCCACCTATGTAAAAGAAGTATGTGTCTATTCATTTTACTTTTTATCCAGCCCCACCCCTTTAATCTATCACCAACGGATTTCACGTAACCCCCTTCTGCTTCCTCCTCTGATGTATAAAAGAAGTTGCAAAAGTGTCATTCTCTGGAGCATTTTCTCAATCCGTTGAGATTTTGCTTCCCAGCATTTGTCAGCAGTTTGGCTCCAATAAACCCATAAAAATTCTTACCAAAAAAAAGTGTAAAAAACTGTCACAGCCAAGAAGCATGTAAGAAGATATGATAACTAAAAGCAAGAAGGAACAGAGAAAGGATAGTAGATAAAAAAATAAGGAAATCTGAATAAAATATGCATAATGTTCTGAAATTACATACAACTCCATTAACAAAATATGAAATACAAAGAAGGAGAGAAAGTGGGAAATAGAAGAAGCTTACAGATGACCTTATGTATATGAGCTATAAATCAAAGGACACAACATTATGTTGAAAATTGAATAAGTTATATGTAACCTCAAGAGATTCATAAAATTTTATAATAGAACATCTGATAGTTACAAAATATATTAAAGAAATTAATTATGAGCATTCACCAATGTAGTTTCTGAAAAATACAAATTTGAAGCAGTGATTTAAAAAAAAAATATTTTGTTTATTTTTAAAGAGAGTGGAAACGAGGGAGAAAGGAGAGGGAGAAACATCGGCCTGCAACCCAGGCATGTGCCCTGACTGGGAATTGAACCTGTGACCTTTTGGCTCACAGGCCAGCACTCAATCCACAGAGCCACACCAGCCAGGGCTGAAGTGGTGATTTTTAAGTAAAACAAAATCACAGGTAGAAATGTGGAAGACCATATGCTAATATGGCTTTAACATTAATAATGTGATTTTAAGTAAGCAACCTATTCTTTAGCTCTCAAAAAGTAATTCATTAGGCAAATGAAGGGGTGGGTTTTTTGCTCTCTTAGTTTGATTTGAAGGAAAAAGCACATGTTTTAAACTAGTCAGCTCTGTGTCAAAATTTCATCTCTTCCACTTATTATCTATAATTTGGGAAAGTACTTTAAAATTTCGAAGCCATCACTTCCTGTTTTCTGACTACCTTTTCTTTGAGTTCTTACATGTGTTCTCCATGTTCCTGAATAACTATAATTGCTTTTTCAGGCATTTGTTTTTGTTTTCTATTTTCATTTTTTAAAGTTCTTGTTGAAATGTTTTTAGAATTTCCATCTGCTTTTGGAAAGCATTTGCAGATGAGTATTTCTGTAACCCATAGGAACTGGGTTCAGTTTTATTCTGCAGCATCCTCGTGTGCAGGAGGAGCTTCCTCTTCCTTTCCTGTTACTTGCAGGGATGGAAATTGAAAGGGGATGGACTTCCCTAGACTTCTAGTAGGA
>PVKM010052210.1:0-10291 GCA_004027735.1 Carollia perspicillata
CAGAACCAATAAGTAGAGATCAGGATTGAATCTTTATTGGTATTTTAATTAGATGTCAGTGACCTGAGAAGACAGTTGGTTATGTACCTTCAAAAACCATCTTGACATTTCAGCCCCACCTGGTGTGGATCAGTGGATTGAGCACTGGACTGCAAAGCAAAGGATCACTGGTTTGATTCCCAGTCAGGGCATATGCGTGGGTAGCAGGACAAGTCCCCAGTAGGGGGTGCCAGAGAGGCAACCACACATTGAAAAAGGAAAAAAATTATCTTAACATTTTAAATAATATTTTATTTATTATTTTTAGACAGAGGGGAAGGGAAGGAGAAAGAGATGGAAAGAAACAACAATGTGTGGTTGCCTCTTGCACACCCCACATTGGGGAACCTGGCCCACAACCCAGGGATGTGCCCTGCTGGGAATTGAACCAGCGACCCTTTGTTCATAGGTCAGTGCTCAATCCACCAAACCACACCAGTCAGGGCCATTTTAACATTTTACCTCAAGCTGACCTTTTTATAAGGAGAAGAAATTGTAGGTAGAGGGCTTGGGGTAAAAAAAGGTTAATGGGATAAAAGTTGTAGTCTGGAGGCAATTTTCCTACTACTTTTTTATCTGTTGATCAGCATCTTTATCTGAGTCTTGGACATTCCATCCCTGGAACACAATAGCTCAAATACCACCTCCTTTGCTTGCAGACCCCCTGGGGCACAAAGGTTAAATTGCTGGTCAACTTCCTGGAGTCACACAGGTCACACATTCCAGTTCCTGGAATAACAGCTTTCCTCATGCATTAATCACTTAAGCCTACCAACTATCAGTAAAGCTAACAGCTTTAATTCCTGAGTTCCCCTACAATTTGTGCCTAATTGTGTCTAAGGAACTCTATCTGTTCTTTTTATACCTCAGAATGCCAACTATCTAAATAACTAAACTTAGGTGAGTTACACTGTTTTCCAAGATTATTTGTAACAGGGTGCAGCCAAGAGGGGGGCCCCAAATGGGAATTTGTAATGGGGTCCAGAAGAACTTGGAGATGATTGGCTCCACACCACAGGGCCACACCTGCCCAGAATGCTGGCAGCTATGGCCAATTGTGGGAGGAGCCAGAAATGAGGCTGCAAAGGAAGATTGGCACTGGGATTTAAAACTCACGTGTGGCAGCCATTTGGCATCTTTTGTGGACCTTGTGGCTTGGGCCACATGGCTTTGGCAGAGGTTGGGACCACGAGGCTTGGGCGAGAGTCAGGACCAGGCAGCTTTGAAAGTGCTCCCTTTTTGCCATGTGGATGGTGCCAGGAGCCTGAATCACGGACTTCTACTTCTTTCCTGAGATACAGTACCTCAGACTGGGCAGAGGGAGAAGGAAGAACTGTGTGCATTTATGGGTATTCTAAAAAACTTTAGTCTGTATAACTTTTAAATAAATAATAATTCCTTTCCTTTTCACCAATCTCTGGCATTGAGAGACGTCTTTCCTCTGGCAGCAGGCAAAGTGAACCTAGTATGGGGGAGGAACCGCTGGAGAAAAAGGGGAGTCTTTTATATTGTTCAGCACCCACTCTGGGTCTGTTCTGTATCATATTTACTTCTCAGCAAAATAATACCTTCCCGAGAGCATTGAGATGTTGCTTCCCAGCATGTCGATTTGGCTGAAATAAATTCCTATAAAAATTCAAAAAAATAATAATACCTTCCCCACCAATCTGCCCATTTTGATATGAGACTCAATAAACAAGTTATAAACTCTCTAATTATGCTCACATAAAAAATTCCCAAGATCTAACAAGTCCAAAGAAATTTCTTTGAGAAACATAAAAGAGAAAATTGGGTTATGTAAACATTCTTTATTAGTTTTTTATCCAGTCTTTCATTGAATAAATGTTTCTCTAGCTTGTAGTCTACCTTATAGAGCACTGCTTTTTAAGGATTGGTGGAATGGTGAAGGGTGAGGGTGCCAGACTGCATCTCCCTGTCACTGACCTCAGCCAACATTTTGGAGGAGGGGAGATACAACACTTGAGCAGCACCCAAGAGGTGTGGAAGCAGAGACCCTGAGAATGAATGCTTTTTATAATGACAAGGACCATGGCAAAGAATTGATAAAGGCAAAGAGTAGTCTACAGTCTCACCAAGAAGCAATAGAGTGGCTTTGAACTTGGCCAGTGCGATTAGTTTGCGAGAATTTAAATACTGACTCATCACAGACTAGCTATATGTGACCTTGGACACTATGCCTCAATCTCCCTGTCTGTAAAGTGCAGATTACAATATGGTGTTGTATGCTCTTTGAAATGAAAACAAACAGTAAATTCAATCTTAAGAAAGAATTATTAAAAGAATCTCATAAAGCATATCACTTTTATCTGAAAATATTTTTATTTAAGTATCATGTTGTAGATTACCTTTCTCAGCTGATACAGAATATTTATTTTATTTTTTCTTCTTTTTTAAAAATTTTATTTTAATTGTTGTTCAAGTACAGTTTTCTGTCTTTTACTCCCATCCCAGTCCACCCCCGCAGTGCTCCCGACCTCCCTATCATTTCCACCCCTCTTAGTTTTTGTCCCTGTGTCCTTTATACTTGTTTCTGTAATCCCTTCCGTTTTTACCCTGAAATTCCCTCCCCTCTCCCCTCTGGTTACTGTCAGCCTATTTTCTATTTCAATGTCTTTGGTTATATTTTGCTTGCTTGTTGGTTTTGTTGCTTAGGTTCCTGTTAAAGGTGAGATCATATGGTATTTGTCTCTTACCACCTGGCTTATTTCACTTAGCATAATGCTTTCCAGTTCACATCCATGCTGTTGCAAAGGGTAGGAGCTCCTTCTTTCTTTCTACTGCATAGAATTCCATTGTGTAAATGTACCATAGTTTTTTGATCCATTCATTTACTGATGGGCTTCTAGGTTGCTTCCACCACTTGGCTATTGTTAATTGTGGTGCTATGAACATTGGGGTGCATAGGTTCTTTTGGATTGGTGTTTCAGGGTTCTTAGGATATAATCCTAGCAGTGGAATTGTTGGGTCAAAAGGCAGTTTCATTTTTAGTTTTCTTAGAAAATTACATACTATTTTCCATAGTGGTTGTACCATTCTGCAATCCCACCAATAATGAACTAGGGTCCCCTTTTCTTCACATCCTCTCCAACACTTGTTGTTTGTTGCTTTGTTTATGATGGCCATTCTGATGGGTGTAAAATGGTATCTCATTGTGGGTTTTTTAAAAATATTTTATTATTTATTTTTAGAGAGAGGGGAAGGGAAGGAGAAAGAGTGGGAGAGAAACATCAATGGTGGTTGCCTCCCATGCGTCCCCTACTGGGGACCTGGCCAGCAACTCAGGCATGTGCCCCGACTGGGAATCAAACCAGTGACCCTTTGCTTCATGGCCCCGTGCTCAATCCACTGAGCTATACCTGCCAGGGCTCATTGTGGTTTTAATTTGCATTTCTTTGATGGCTACAGATATTGAGTATCTTTTCATGTGTCTTTGAATGCTCTGTATGTCTTCCTTGGAGAAATGTCTGTCCAAGACACTTGCCCATTTTTTAATTGGGTTGCTTATCTTCTTAGAGTGGAGTTGTGTAAGTTCTTTGAATATTTTAGAGATTAAACCCTTCTCTGAGGTATCATTGGCAAATATGTATTCCCATATAATTGGTTCTCTTTTTATTTTAATGCTGTTTTCTTTAGCTGTTCAGAAGCTTTTTATTTTGATGAGATCCCATTTGTTTATTCTTTCCTTTATATCCCTTGTTCTAGGGGAGATATATCAGTAAAAATGTTGCTGCATGAGATATCTGAGATTTTCCTGCCTATATTCTCCTCTAGGATTTTAATGGTGTCACAGCTTATATTCAAGTCTTTTATCCATCTTGAATTTATTTTTGTGTATGGTGTAAGTTGGTGCTCGAGTTTCATTGTTTTGCACATAACTGTACAGTTCTCCCAACATCATTTGTTGAAGAAACTATTTTCACTTCATTTGATGGTGTTGCCTCCTTTGTCAAATATTAACTGACCATAGAAACTTGGGTTTATTTCTGGGCTCTCTATTCAGTTCCATTGGTCTATGTGCCTGTATTTATGACAGGGTCAGAGTGTTTTGATTACAGTGGCCTTGTAATACAGTTTGGTATCAGGTATTTGGACCCCTTCTACTTTGTTCTTCTTTCTCAAAATTGCAACTGCTATTTGGGGTCCTTTATGGTTCCATATAAACTTTTGAAGTATTTGTTCTGTCTGTGAAATATGCCATTGGTACTTTAGTAGGTATTGCATTGAATCTGTGAACTGCTTTGGGTAATATGGACATTTTTGATGATGTTAGTTCTTCCAATCCATGAACACAGCATGTTTCCATTTGTTTGAGTCTTCCTTGATTTCATTCTTCAGTGTTGTGTAGTTTTCTGCATACAGGTCTTTTATCTCCTTGGTTAGGTTTATTCCTAGGTATTTTATTTTTCTTTCTATTTTTTAAAATATTTTATTTATTTTTTTATTTTTAGAGAGAGGGGAAGGGAAGGAGAACGAGAGGGGGAGAAACATCAATATGTGGTTGCCTCTTACGTGGCCACCACTGGGGACCTGGCCCACAACCCAGGTATATGCCCTGACTAGGAATCAAACCGTGATCCTTTGGTTCACAGCCTGCACTCAATCCACTGAGCTACACCAGCCAGGGCATATTTTTCTTTCTTCTATATTGAATGGGATTTTTTTCTTGACTTCTGCTTCTGCTGTTTCACTGTTGGTATACAAAAATGCCTTTGATTTCTGGATATTGACTTTGTATCTTGTTGTTTTGCCAAATTCATTGATTAGGTTGAGCAGTTTTTGGGTGGAGTCTATGTACATGGATTTTCCATGTACACTATCATATACTGTGCAAATGGTGACAGTTTTGTTTCCTCCTTTCTGATTTGGATGCTTTTTATTTCCTTTTCTTGTCTGATTGCTGTGGCTAAAACTTCCAAAACTATATTGAATAGAAGTGGTGAAAGTGGACAACCTTATCTTTTTCCTGATCTTCGTGGAAAAGATTTTAGTTTTTGTGCATTGAGTATGATGTTGGCTCTAGGTCTCTCATATATGGCCTATGTTGATGAATGCTCCCTCTATTCCCTCTTTGCTGAGTGTTTTTATCATAAATGGGTGCTGTACCTTGTCAAATGCTTTTTCCTCATCTATTGACATGATCATGTGATTCTCATCTTTGCTTTTGTTTATGTGATGTATTACATTTACTGACTTGCGAATATTGAACATCCTTGCATCCCTGGGATGAATCCCACTTGGTCATGTTGTATGAGCTTTTTAATGTATTGTTGGATGTGGTTTCCCAATATTTTGTTTAGAATTTTAGCGTCTATGTTCATGAGCGATATTGGTCTGAAATTCTGTTTTGGGATTAGGATGATGCTGGCTTCATAAAAAGAGTTTGGGACTCTTCCATCACTTTTGATTTTTTGGCATAGTCTCTGAAGGATAGGGGTTACTTCTTCCTGAAATGCTCTGTAGAATTCTCCTGTGAACCCATCTGGTCCAGGGCTTTTGTGTGTCGGGAGGTTTTTGATTACTGCTTTAATTTCATCTGCTGTTATTGGTCTGTTCAGGCTTTCTGCTGCTTCTTCATTCAGTTTTGGAAGATTATATTTTTCTAGAAATTTGTCCATTGCACCTAGGTTTTCAAATTTCTTGGCATACAGCTCTTCATAGTAATTTCTTACAATCTTTTGTATTTCTGTGGTGTCAGTTGTAATCTCTCCTCTTTCATTTCTGATTGTGTTTATTTGGGTCCTCTCTCTTTTTTTCTTGATGAGCCTGCTTAAAGGCTTGTCGATTTTATTTATCTTTTCAAAAAACCAACTCCTGGATTCATTGATCCTTAGTATTGTGCTTTTAGTCTCTATGTCATTTAATTCTGCTCTGATCTTGGTTATTTCCTTTCTTCTACTAGCTCTGGGCTGTCTTTTTTGTTGTTCCTTGAGTTCTTGTAGGCATAGGGTTAGGTTGTTTGTTTGAAATGTTTCTATCTTTTTTAGGTAGGCCTGTATTGCTATGAACTGCCCTCTCAGGACTGACTTTGTTGTGTCCCATAAATTTTAGGTTGTTGTAAGTTCATTTTCATTTGTTTCCAGAAACTTTTTGATTTCTTCCCTAATTTCATTCTTGACCCATTCATTGTTTAATAGCATGCTATTTAATCTCCATGATTTTGACTGTTTGGGGTTTTTTCCCTTGGAGTTGGTTTCTAGTTTCAGTCCCTTGTTGTTGGAGAAAATGCTTAGTATGATTTCAATTTTCTTAAATTTGTTGAGGCTTGTTTTGTGCCCTATCATGTAGTCTATCTTTGAAAATGTTCCATGTGCATTTGAAAAGAATATGTATTTAGCTTCTTTGGGATGAAAGTCTCTATATATGTCAGTTAAGTCCATTTCATCTAGGGCGTTGTTCGATGCCACAGTATCTTTGTTGATATTTTGTTTGGAAGATCTGTCCATTTTTCAGTGGGGTGTTAAAATCCCCTACTATAATTGTGTTGCTATCAGTTTCTTTCTTGAAGTCCTCTAAGATTTTGTTTATGTATTTGGGTGCTCCTATGTTGGGTGCATAAATATTTACAATGTTTATGTCTTCTTGGTGGAGTCTTCCCTTGAGTATTATGAAGTGACCTTCTGGGTCTCTCTTTATGGCCCTTTTTTTTGAAGTCTATTTTGTCTGATATGAGTATTGCTACCCTGGCTTTTTTTTTCCTGTCCATTTGCTTGGAAAATTTGTTTCCAGCCCTTCACTTTCAGTCTGTGTAGGTCTTTTGTCCTGAGGTGGGTCTCTTGTAGGCAGCATATGTGTGGGTCATGCTTTCTTATTCATTCAGCTGTTCTGTGTCTTTTGATTGGAGCATTTAATCCATTTACATTTAAGGTTATTATGGATAGGTACTTATTCATTGCCATTTTTGTACCTATGCTCCTCTCTGTCTCTCTCTTTTCCTTTCTTTCCTTAGAGCAGTCCCTTTAGCATCTCTTGCAGAGCTGGATTGGTGGAGGTGTATTCTTTTTGACTTCTTTTGTCTTGGAAGCTCTTTATTTGGCCTTCTATCTTGATAAAGAGCCTTGCTGGGTAAAGAAGTCAAGGTCGCAGGCCTCTGGTTCTCATTTCTTGGAATATTTCTTGCCATTCTCTTCTGGCTTGGAGCATTTCCATTGAGAAGTCAGCAGCTAACCTTATTGGGGCTCCCTTGTATGTTACTTCCTTCTTCTCCCTTGCTGCCTTTAAGATTCTCTCTTTGTCTTGGAATTTCGCCATTTTAATTCTGATGTGTCTTAAAGTGGGCCTCTTTGTGTTCCTCTTGATTGGGACTCTCTGTGTTTCCTGTATTTGTGTGACTTTTTCTCTCATCAAATTAGGGAAGTTTTCCATCATTACTTTTTCAAATAGATTTTCTATCCCTTGCTCTTCTTATCCTTCTGGTATCCCTATTATACGGATATTATTACATTTCGTATTGTCTTGCATTTCTCTTAATCCCTCTTCATTCTTTCTGAGCCTTTTTTTTTTCTTGTTCCTTCTGGGTGTTTATTTCTACTCTGTCCTCCAACTCACTGATCTGATCTTCTGCTTCATCCATTCTGCTTTTGATTCCTTCCACTGTGTTCTTCAGTTCAGAAATTGTATTCTTCATTTCCTCTTGGCCCTTGTTTATGTTTTCTATTTCCTTTTTCATGTTGATATAGTTTGCAGTGAGCTCTCTGTAGTTCTCTTATAGTTTCTGATAGCTCATTGTGAGCTCATGGAACTTCCTGATAACCAGTTCTTTGCATTCAATATCTGAGAGCTGACTTGCCTCCATTACATTAAGCACTGTTTCTGAGGCTTCCTCCTTTTCTTCCATTTGGAGATTGTTTCTTTGTCTTCCCATTGTTTTTGAGACTCCTCTTGTTAGCTTTCACTTCTTAAATGGATTTGTTCTGGCTCCCAGGGTTTATGGTGTGAACTGCTGTGGTAGAATGCCTGTGAGATTGATTCCATGGTGCAGTCTCCTTCATGTATTCTGGTGTTCACTGCTTCTACCTACTCTTTTTTGTTATCAGTTGGAACAGGAGGCAAAATGGCTTAATACAGCAGGAAAGTGTTCTGTGATATTTACAGTAGCAGCCGGTATATACGAGATAGGAGATCTTTTGGCTATGTATAGTGTTAACCATGATCTTCAACCCAACTAGCCACTTTTAAGAAAGGATGGGAAGAAGATAAGACTCTTGTTGGGAAGGGAAGGGTTGTGAGTTGTATCTAGAATGCAGTGAGGTTGTGGGAGGTCAGATTCTAGGGTAAAGTGAGAGTAAAGGATAGTAAATAGGTGTAGTGTGTGAGAGAATAGAGTTAGCCACTATAGTAATAGAGTTCAGGAGACTGAGATGTGAGCTAAGATCTGGGAAGAGTGTTATGAAATATTGACAATTATGTGGAACAGCTATTATTTACAATAATAATAGAGCAACACTCACATGCCAGAATCTATGTGATCTGAATAACATGAACAGGGGATATAGGGCTTTGAGTAGTGTGCTGATGGAACACATTTCATGTGACAGACAGTAAATTAGCAATACATTGTGGAAGAGAGAACAGGGGAAACCTGTCAAATGGTACAATATAACCTGCCAAGCAAAGAAGACTATACAGAAAGAAGGGGAATACAAAAATACTATTAACATAAAAGATGTAAGAATAATGAAAAAAATAATAATAGTACAAATATTCAGCAACTTGCAGTTGCCCTGCATTAGGTGAGTGAAATTTGTCTCACTATCTCAGCTGTTGGGTTGGCCCCTCTTTGAGTCCACCTCAGGTCCTTTCACAGTTCTAAGGTTTTTTTCTCACTTTTGGGTATTAAAAAAAGGGGGGGGGCAAGAGAAGGGAGAAAGAAGAGATAAAATTGGAAAGAAAGGATGAAGAGCTAAAACAAGAAAGAAGGATAGAGAGGAAAAAGAAATTGAAAGATAAAACAATAATAAAAATTAAAAAAATAAAAGATTACTTTAAAAAACAGCATTAAAAAAAACACACCTCTTGTTGGTTTCAAATGGGCCAAACCGTTTTTTTTTTCTGGTCTTGCTGGCTGCAGGAGGCTGGGGGGTGATTTGTGTGTCATTTCTCCCTTCCTGATGTTTACTCAGCCTTTCTTGCAAGCACTGTCCTAGGAGCTAGTCTGGCTCCTTTCCCTAATATTTTAGCTGCGGGAATCCGGGTTTTCTTCCGAGCACTTTTTCCCCCGGGGGCTATCGATGTAGGCTGGGGTGCAGGGGTGCCTCGGTCCCATGGGTTTGGGCACGAACCCTTCCTAGTGCTACGGAGAAACACAGTGCCTTCCACGTAACCTCGGGGTCTCTGCCCAGCTGGGTGGGGAATCGGCTGCAGGGCTGTCACAGTGGTTTCCCCAAACAGTCCCTCTGTTTGATAAATTCCTCCTACTCAAGCCTGTTGCCCAATGTAGCCCAATTCTCCAGCCAGACCAGTGACTATGGGGGTCTTATCCCATCACTGCCTGTCCCTCAGCTCTCCCGAGCTGGCAACCACAGACTCCGAGGACTGATCATGGCCCCTGTGCGTCTTGCCTCTTTATCTTTATTCCCCTCTCTGTGACCAGAACTCTCCTGGTGTTGCTCAGACCCTGCTTGTTTGCAGAGGGAGGGAGCAGTTGACCCGGTTCTCTCCCTAGGACTCTGTGGCAGGCCCTCCGCTTTCAAGGAGTTTGTGGTAGACCCAGCGCCAGCTGCGGCGCCGGGTCTGGGGCTGCAGCTGCCCTGTCCCTGAGCTGGTCCTCGGGACCTTACTGTCCTGAAATATCCTTCTTACCATCTACTTTCCAGTTTTTCAGTGTCCGCTACAATTTTTGGACTCTTATTTTCAAATACGCTGGGATACTCTTGGCTGTCTGCTCTGTTCCTCCGTGGATTAGCCAGGTTTTCCTCCTGTGTGTAGGGGAAAGTGAAATCCTCTCCCTCCTTCTCCATCACCATTTTCCCTCCTTTGATACAGTATATTTAAATCCAGAAAGCTAAGCAGAAAGTTCGTATTTACTAACTAACAAAGTTGAAACAAGGCTCAAGTAAGACTAAACTTGACTCTGGTCTTTCATGAATGACAGGTTTTCTTCTGTTGTATTTTTCTCCTTTTTGATGTAAAAGACAAACACTTTTTAAAATCAAAACATTAGTGTTTATTAGGAATTATTGAGACAGGGTAGTACAAAGCTAGGAAAGTTCCTTGGCAAGTGGAAAAGAGAAAC
>PVKM010052211.1:0-10298 GCA_004027735.1 Carollia perspicillata
GCTCTCTTTCAAACCGAGGAGCACAAATCCCTGACTGCAGACAGCGTGCCTCCTCCCCCACAACTACTCCCTGCATGGCCGAGAGAGAATGGCCGCCGCGCTTCAGTTCAAATCCTCGTCCTGAGCCTCCCCATCACCCTGTTTCCCGCTCCTCCCACCTTTGGCCACATCTGCCCGTTCCTGGTGTCTTCTGCCTTAGTCTGGCCGCCTGCGTTAGTCGGAGCGGGCGTGGCCCTGTGACGCAGAGCGCGCCGCCTCCACGCCTCTCAGGCCGACGCTGTACGCGCCCCGGTATGTCACGGGTTAAAGTCGCACCCAACTCTCGGGCAGCACAGCTCTTTAACATAACTAAGAAACTAGCCAAGTTGCCAAAGATATGCAAAATTTCCCAATCGCTGTGCCTGGCTTTCCCGTCCCCCAAGCCAAGGCCATGAAGACTTTTATTTCTGAACGCTGCGGTACACCCCGTATTATGCTCCCAGCGCCCCCACACCCCCTAAGGCATTATGCCCCCTAAGTCAGCTGCTTTCTGTCTGCTCCCCAGGCATATCTGCCCCTTTCTGCCTTAACACCTCACACACGCCACCTGCCTGCGATGCTCTCTGTTACCTTACGGAATCCCGAAGAAAGCCCTCCTTGGCTCACCCAGGCAGGATGGGCGGACTGGCTGGATTGGGGGCCCTGCAGCCCATTCGTGCTAGCACTTTCCCAAGTGTCAAGTAACGGATTGTTTCAATGCGCCTTTGATCTCCATCCCCGTTTCCTATGCTCCTGGAGCCTGTGCGTGCACAGGTGTGAGGCATTTTCAGGTCGAGCCCGTGGGAGGGGGACAGCCACCAGGCACGTGGAGCATTAGAGCTGGGGGGTCCGTCTGGGTTGGAGCTGGGTCTGTGACGTGGACAAGTCACACCTTGGTACTGACTGTCCACTTCCTCTGCTGCCAATGGGATAAGTGTGTCTGCCTCGCTCTCGGCCCTCGGTCCTGGAGAAAGCTGGCCATGCCGTCGCTCTCGACCTGTGCACAGTCCTGACAGCACTCTCCTCTTCCCTCTGCCCGTTCACTTTGCAGCATGCCTGGGTGGAGAAGCGCCTCGGCCCTGCCTTTCTGGAGCAGGTGGTGCTGACCAGAGACAAGACCGTGGTCTCTGCTGACCTTCTCGTAGACGACCGGCTGGACATCACAGGCAAGTGGCCTGGGAAGGTAAGGAGAGAGTATAGATGGCCGGGAGCCACTCAGACAAAGTTGTGCATGGAGCTGGGCCTGTCCCGAGCGGCCCCCACTTAGCCACCAGCTGTGTCCGGCGCCCAGCCTTGACCCTGGCACCGAACCTCTTTCTTGTTGGGAAGACACGGTTCTTCTCGGCGTGTGGTCTGGGAGCCGGGTCCCAGTTCTGGGCAGCACTCACTGGGTGGCCTTGAGCCCCTTACGCCAGGGAGCTTTGCCTTCCCATGTTAAACGAAAATGCAACTCTGGCTTCCAAATGTTTATTTTCATCAGAAGAACCTCCTTTTTTTCCTAAAAGCAATTTGAATGGAACCTAATATATAAAACAGAAAAGTGAAGGTGGTTTCGGAAGATTTATTTCTCCAGTTGAAGGTGGTTTGGGAGCTGTATTTGTTCCTTTTGCTTATGGATGTCCCCTCCCAAAAAACCAACAAACCAACTTTAAACTCTCTTTAAAAAGAGAGGGAAATTTATTATCCTGAGAAGGTGGGGCATGAGGCCTTCAGGCATGGCTGAATCTAGGCATCCAGACAACCTCAGTCACGTTCAGCATCTTTACCTCCTGTCTCTGCTCTGGTGTGCCGCACGCATAGTCAGGCTCTTTCTTCCTAGTAGCTATTCACAGTATTGGAGTTAAATCTTAGAAGAGAATAAGGACCCCTCAGTGGGGAAATAACAGCATATTTCTCCCCTAATGGCTTTTTGAGCTGGTCTGGGAAGCATGCCCACCTGTATACTAGTCCCTGTTTCCAGAGGACAGAATCACAGTGCACCCACACCTGACCTCCCAAACCACACAATTTCTCAGGGAGAGTCAGGGTGCAGTGCCAGCCGGGACTGTGACCATGAGGGTCCCAGAGACCCCTGCGACTTCCATCTCCAGCCATGGGAAGCAGGGAAGAGGCCTGTGCAGAAGGAGCTGGGGGCCAGGCCGTAACCCAAGGGGCAGTGCCCGTGTGCACATGCGGACTAAAGCTTGGGGAAGGGGCCCCGCGGGGCCCATGGCCAACAGCTAGTGCTGTCCAGTGTTGAGGTTACTGGGCATGGAGAGAGGACAGCCAGGCGTGTCAGCAAGCCTCAGTCTCGGACAGTGACTGTGGGGACAGTGAGCAGCATAGTCACTGCCCGGCCCCACTGTGCACTGTGCCACTGCTTGTTGGGGGCACCTCATTTAACCCCTTGAGCCCCATGAGACGAGTGCCAGTGCAGTCACCATGGACCTGACAGGGGGCTCCCAGGGGGTCAGAGACGAGCCGAGTGACAGGATACCCTCTGGCCTGGGCCCCAGGTGGCCTCTCCAGGCTCCTGCGTTAGACCGAATGCTGCTTTCCACCCGCAGGGGCCGAGCCCAGCCCCAGCTGGGAGTACGTACTCTTCACAGCCTGCTGCAACCAGCACCTGCCGCTGCAGACCCCCAGCCACAGGCTGCTCTCCTGGGCGGACGACCGGAAGGCCCTTTTGGACAGCAAGCGGCCTTGCTGAGGGTACTGTGCTCTGGGCTCCTCCGTGGCGCTCAGGGGCTAGGGGCTAGTACTCTGGTCCAGGGGCTCCTTCTCAGACACCCCAGGCCCACTGCATATGTCCTCCTTTGTCCCAGTCCTGCCAGGCCTTCAATTGATCTCGGGGCAGGACCGGCCCATAGGCACTGGATAAGACTCACGTAGCCCAGCGATGTAGGTGGCCCTCAGGCCGTGGCCAGGCTGCTCCAGATAAGGGGGGCGGGGCATCACTCAGAGGACCAGCAGTCCTCCTTCCCGCTCTCGGGGTGTCCCTGCTTCCCCAGACTGGTGGCCCGACCTGGCAGTGAGAATGACCATCTCTTGGTCGGTGAGGGCGATGAGTGGGGTCAGGTGGTGTGACCCCTCACACCCTCAGCCATGGCCCCTGACCCCTTGCCTGCCTAGTCTGGGGCCTGCGCCCTCACTGAGCTCCAGGGCCATGCATGTGGCTGTGCCTTTGACCAGCCAAAGGGTCCTCATCCCTCATCCCTGGTCCCACTCGGGACCCAGCAGAGTCATCAGGCTTGAACATTTGTTGAAAACTAAATGCTTTTTGTGTGTCACCTGAGGTCGTGGTCTCCTTTAGCCACCACCCCAGGATCCCTCAGCACTGGGCCCCGGGCACCTGCCACACAGCCTGGGAGTCCCGGGGCCGTCCTGCTGCACTGATGCGGAGCTGAAGGGGCGCAGCCTCCCCTTCCCTGAGCACTGGGTGCTGTGTAGGGGCTGGGGCGGGTAGGACCTCGGTAGGAGTGGGGCGTGGCCACCCCAACTCCACACCCCACACTGATGGTCAAGTGTAGCAAGTGCCGCCCTCTCAAGTGCCCACGTCCCATGCCCACCCCGCCCCCTGCCCCGGTCCAGAGCAGCGTCCCGACACCTCTGCTCTGCTCCCTCAGCCGTGCTCCTACAGGGTCCCGCAGGCTGTGTGAGGGGGGAGCAAGCTGACGTTAGAGCCTCAGTTCGTGTCCCACTTTGACTGGAAAGCGGCAGGCTGAACAACCAGCCCTCCCACCTTCTCGTGTTTTCTGAGGGGCCTTCCCTCGTCCTCTTCCTGCTCTGCCGCTGCCCTCTACTTCACTCCCTGTGCAGGGAGCCCCTAGTTGTCCCATCTCTGGGGGCCTGGCAGGCCTTCAGCCCTCGGTGACAGGCACTCTTGGGTTCCCCAGGGGCAGGGCAGGTGAGATGAGAGATGGGGGGCCTGAGGCTCAGGGCTGGCAGAGCACCTTGCCTTTCCGCTCTCAGGCCATCAGGAGCCTGAGCTCGTCACCCCAAGTTATAAAGGTAGGACTCTTGGCTAGGCCAAAAGCAGGGCCCCCTCCTTGTCTGGCTTTATCCCTTGGGGGACAGCATAGGGGCCTTTGCAGGTCGGTCAAGATGAAGAGTATTTGCTGTGGTGCCAAGTAGCCCCGAGGCCACCTGGCCCAAGCCGTGCTGTGTCCAGAGCCCTCGCACGAGGCCCTGGACGTACGCAGGACCTGTGGGTACTGGCTCCTCGGCTGCTCTGAGATCCTCACCCTGCGCACAGGAGGACGCCGCCCCGTCCGAGGGCCGGGGGACAGTGCCCAGTGCCACCTTCTCCCAGCTGGCTCGCTCCGCCCTCCTCCCCATCAACAGCAGTTCCTGCCCCTCCCGCCTTCCATGCCCCACTTTCCAAGAGCCTTCCTGCTTCGCCTGGACAGGTCTAGACTTACTGGGATCCTCTGAGACCCCCAGTGCTGACTGTCCAGAGAACTGCAGACCCTGGCCCAATGGGAGCAGCATCTTCCCTCGCACTTGGCCTTCTGAGGAGGAAGGAGATCCGCCAGTGTCCCTCTGTGTAAGGTGTGTGCTGGCACGCCCCCAAACACCACTGACCTTCAGACCTTAATACTGGGGAGCAGGGAAGCTACTTCATTCATTTCTGTCCTGAGTCCTCCCTCTGCTGATGACAAATTTAATC
Source organism: Carollia perspicillata (assembly GCA_004027735.1). NCBI lineage: Eukaryota > Metazoa > Chordata > Mammalia > Chiroptera > Phyllostomidae > Carollia > Carollia perspicillata. The sequence goes on from PVKM010052211.1 coordinate 4,667, forward strand.
CCACCGGGTCCTGTCTTAGCCTCTTCCTCCTCCTCCTGCCCAGGGAGTGGCTCCGGGTGTGTGTAGGGGGGTGCTGGGGAGGACGGACGTGCTGCGGGCAGGGATGGCAGTGGTGAGGGTGTCTGGACTCCATGGTCCCCTCGTGCTGCCGTCGCCAGGCCAGAGGGTACCGGTGCTGACGGGATGGCCGGTTCTCTTGAGCTCAGTGGTGAGACCCCACTTCTGCGGGATGCCCCTCACCCAGGAGAGACAGCTGCTCCCGCTGAGGCAGTGAGCCCCCCCTGCCACTCACCTCCCACAGCCCTTTCTTCCCTGTCGGCCTCTGCCGACTCCGCTGCTCACGCCCAGCCCCGACTCTGGGTCTGCTGCTAACGAAGCTGTAACAAGGGTGCTCTGCTTCAGATCCTCCAGGGGCTGGCCCTTCCAAAACCTTTTCTTTTAAACGGACTTCTGCCATGAGCGTTAACGGCAGGGCTAGAAACTAAAGCTGTGGACCGCCACCTTTGTTCTCTGCTAAGCTAGAGGCAGCAGCCACTTCAGCAGCCTTTACGTTAAAGGAGAAAAAATAATTTCAGGGCAAATCATCCCAGACAAGCAGTAATAAAGAACTCACTGTGATTACAATGAGGGCCACAAGTCCAGGTGCTGGGGGAGCAGGTGGAGGGGGACCCTGGTCGCCAGCCCGAGGTCGGAGGGTGCTCCCGGCAAATCGCATTGGTGAGGCCTGGGTGGGAGAGGAAAGAGCACGTCTGGCTGGCAGAGACCCCCGGGGCAGGAAGGGTTCACTGCAGAGTCTGCGGGGAGGAGGCAGCAGGCCCCGAGCCCAGAGCAGAGCGGGGAGGGCTGGGGCTTGGCCTGCAAGGGCACTGGCCGTGGGGGTGCTGGGAAGGCAGAGCTTGGGAAACAGCCAATGGCAGGGGCCTGGCCCACAAAACTGTCTGATTTTCTTTTTGTCACACAGGATACACCCAATTGAAATGAAAGTGACGTTCTTTACAGCTTGAGAAACCTGTTTTGCTTCAGAACCACGAAATGCACTGCAGAAAAGGAAGTGCACGGTGCGGGGCCAGCGTGGTCCCTTGCCTTCTCCACGGAAGACCCAGGGCTGCAGGCCTGGAAGCCCTGGAAGGAGTGAGGGGACGCTGGGCCAGCCAGGGGTTGGGGCAGGAAGGCTCAGTGCAACTTCTTCACTCTCCTGGATCCCGTGTGGGACCCCTTCCAGCCTCACAGCAGCAGTGAAAGCCGTTTTCCAGCACTGACCGTGCTCTGGACGCTGGTAAGTCGTGTGACCTCATGGCTCCCTTCGCAGTAACCAATGCGACCATGTGCCCGGCAGGGTCAGGGCTCCCGATGGAGGGCGGGCTAGGCCTCTGGCGCCAGGCATCCAGCCAGGCACCGCACTCTGTGGCTTGTGCTGTGACTTCTGGTCCTGATGGCTGACCTAGATTCCCAGAAGGACCCGGGATCCATGGGTAAAGCGCTGTCTCTCTTGGGCTGGGCCTCCATCTAGAGGTGGGTATTCAGGACCCAGCTCGCAGCAGAAACTGGCAGACAGGTGGGAGCCTGTCAGGCCAGAGCAGGTGGCTCCTAAGACCAGAGGTCTGGCTGACCTGGCTCTTGGTGACAAGCCCAGGGCAGGGGAGAGGAAGGAGGGGAGCTCACTGATTCCACGGGGCAGGTGGAGGGAAGGGCGTATGTTGTAGAGACCAGGACACTCTACAAACACCCCCTGTTGTCCGGATTTGCCCTAGTCCTCCCCTGCATTCCTGCCATACGAGCAAAGCCATGAGGCCCCCTGGCTCTGCACAGGTAGTGCAGGTCTGGCCTGGAACACAAAGCCTGTGGGCCGAGGGAGGAGGAGGGAATGGCCTGGGCAAGCCCCTCTGGGAAGAAAGTGGCCTTCCCGTTTGGGATACCTCAGCGGGAGCCAGGTCCCTGGGAGGGCCCCCCACCCAGCCCACACTGACGCTCCTGTGCCTGAGTATGAGACAGGATTGAAATTCGAGCAGAAACCCTGGCTGGGTGAGGCGGCCACCCCGCACAACTGTGGCACCGAGAGCGGATGGTCTGAGTGTGCCCCAGGACCCCACCTCCCCCTTGACACCGCAAGGGAAGGATCCAGAGTCCCCCCCACCTGTGGAGACGGAGGAGGACTCTGGGCAGCAGCCCCAGGGGTGGCCACCAAGGACCGGCAAGGTGACCCTGGGGCTGCCTGGGCTATGGGCAGACCTCACTCATGGCCTGTGTGTGACCTTGGTGGCCAGGGCTCGGCCCTGAAAGCAGGAAGGACGGTGTAGCCAGCACATCCGGCAGAAGGCCGCTGCTGGACCCAGGCGTCCCTTAGCAGAGCTATGTGCTTCTGTAAAGACTCTGAGCTAGAGAGCGAAGGCCGTTTCAGGTGGAAAGAGACTAAGTGTCAGCTGGCAGTGAAGAAGAACGCTGCAGTGATACTTTATCAGTGACCAGTCACGGTTAATGACAAACTCACACATGCGCGTCAGAGTTTCAACATGTGAGTCTGGCCCTTCCTGTAACCTGCCCAGAAAGCCAGGGCTCAGAGAGGTTCACTGACAAGCCCCAGGCCACCCAGCAAGCAGAGCCTGTAGGGAAGACCCAGAAGGCAGCTGGACAGTGGGAGGGGCCCTGACGAGTAGCTGGAGAGGGGCGGGTAGTGTCGACGCTGGGGGCATGACCTTAACAAGGCCACTTCCCCCGTTTCCAGGTTGGTCAGCTTCCGTGAGAAAGGGCTGCAGGAAATAGGGACAGTCATTTAGTCATTTCTCCCAGAACCTTGCTGCTGGGGATGAGGGGCAACCGACTTACTCCATGAAACAAGGTGGAGGCTCAGGGGTCACCAAGGGGGAACCAGGGTCACCTGTTCAGATCTGGCCCCAGGGAGCAGCAAGGCTCACCTGAAATACCGCATGGCAGCCAGTGGTGGAGTGGGGGGCAGTGCTGGGGGTCCTGGAGGGCACAGGCCACGGCAGGAAGGGAAGGAAAGCCAATGCCCTGAGCCCACTTTGGGCTCCCCCCCCCCAGGCTAATGGAGCAGGTTCTCCCTGGCTGCGGGTGTCAGCCAGGCTGAGGGCTAGTACCCAGCCCACCGGGCCAGCAGAAAACCTTGTCTCCAGCCATAAACCTCAAACACCCACCACCCCCGGACCTTAAGACGGCCCAAGGACAAAAGTCGTCCTGCCTCTGAGCTGGGAGTTTGTGCCGGTCCCAGCTGGCCTAGGCCTATACCTAAACCACCAGCTCTCCCTGCTGCCTTGGAGCTGAAGCGGAGGCCCCATAGCACTCAAGGAAGACCCTCTGCACTGCTGCTGCCCCTCCTCCCTCAGACACCCTAAAGTCCTTGCAGTCCCTTGGAGGTACCTTGCCTGTGCCTTGGCACATGTCATTTGCTTCCAGTTCTGGAAGGCTTTCTGTACAAAACCCAGCCTCTGGCCTTCTGGTGGGGAGTCAGGCTGCCACCCCCCCAGGCCCTGCTCCGGTGTGTGTCAGCAGCTGCATTTGCAGGGTTTCGTCCACAGCCGCCCATCCGGGCGCTGGGCCTGGCAGGAAGGACAGAGATGCGTATAAACAGAAACCAAGTCATCTGCCCAGCGAACACCTCGGCTGGTTGGCAATTGGGATGAATTATTTATTTTTTTAATCCTTGATTGGATTCAGCAAAAACTGGCTGGGACCCATAGGCTGGAGCCTGGAGGAGGCCAGAAATGGGCAGGGCATTTAAAATTTAGAAGCCAGGACAGAAGTGGGGCTTCAGAGTTGCAGCCTGGGATGCAGAGTGTTTCTACCCCGATTCTGTGGCTCCCTCCCGGCCTCGGCCTCGTTGTTACCTGAAAAGACAGAGGTGATGCAGACCCGCTGCGGCAGCTGCAGTTCCCCCGTACGGCCACAGAGTGGCGACAGACAACCAGTTCTGGCTGATAGCCCTCCTGGGCCCCATCTGCCTGGTGTTCAGGTCTCATCCTGGTATTCCCAACCGCCGGCATCTCTTTCGGACCTCCTGTACATTCTGGAAACTTCTGGGGGCAGGGCTCGGGTTGTGTGCAGAGGGCCTCTCAGCTAATGATGGCTGTGTTAATGGATGAATCCCATCATCCCTGACTCCTACCTAAAAGAGCAATGTGTGGGGGCACTTGAGGCCCCAGGAATGGAAGCAGAGATGGTCCTGCACTGGCCCTCCAGGAGAAGGCAGGACTGTGGGGCCCGTCCTCATGGGACCTCACTGCTGTGGGGCCCCAGGCATGCTTCCTGCCTCTTCTCCTTCACAAGGCACCGCATACCAACCAGAGGGGCAAACTAGAGCGACAGCATTTTCTCGGGGAACTTTTATGCCCTCCGCCTCCAACAGTCCAGGAGTCAGCCTGGCCTGGGGACACCTGGTGGCTGTTGCAATTGAGCAGTGCTAAGCAGAGCTTTGAATAAATGTCCTATCCTTCCTGTGAACATGCCGGAAGACTTGCCCCCACCCCAGCACTCGTGTTATCTCCCGACCCCTGGTGGCATTTTAGTCCCTGACCTCTGACCCCGAACAAGGCATACTATCTTACTATCAATACCATCGGTTCCACCACCCCTCACACTCAGCCTTGCCCTGGTCTTCCACCTGCCTCACTCCCAGTCTACAGTTCCCCTTCCCTCCCCACACAGCTCTCCCTCCTGCTTGCCTCGGTCTTCCCCCAGGGAGTCCTCCCGGACATCCAGTCCCCAGCATGGGGACGCCTGCCTCTCCCCATCCCCTCAGCACTACCTGCCTGAAGCACCGACTCCAGACTCAGACTCGAGGACGGGTGTTTCCTGTCTCAGTGAATGGGGAGACAGTGGGAGAGCGGGGGAGGGACTGGAGTTTATTGAGCATGTGCCAGACACTTTATCATGCCACCAATCTTCCTACATTACTGTAAAGTGTGGTAAAAATAACAGCTCGTTTTAATGAGGAAATGGTGGTTGAGAAAGTGGAGCCCACTTCTGTCCAGCAGTGAAGGGGTCACTGCTGGACAGAGTGTTGAAATTCTAGAGCACTGGGGTGAAAAGTTCTAGGTATTTCATCACAAACCCTACTTCCCACAAAAGAATGTAATACTGGAAGCAGAAAGAAAATGAAGCAATTATCTTCAAAATCTGAGGGAAAATAATTTCAAGCTCAGAATTCTATACCCAGCCAAATGCAAGAATAAAACACACCTTGAAGACATGTGATGTCTCAAATGTTCAGCATTGAAAATAAAATTTCATTTTGAAAATATTATTAATTGATGTGCCCTAGCAAGAAAATTTAATCCAATAAGTGGAATACAAGAAACAGTGGTGAGCAAAGAACTAGTGAAACATCAAATCTAAATAAAGGTTGATTGCTTCAAACGTAGTAACAATCTGGAATCATAATCTCAGGTATAATCTACCAAGGAGTCAAGGGGCTTGTGAGGCAGAGGAGAGTTGAAGCGTCTGAAGCTCTGGTCTTGTCGGGGTGTGGGGGAGGAGTCGGGCAAAACAGCCTCCACTTGGTATGACGCCTCTTACTGTCAGCCTGCTCTCATCGTGACCCATGCGCATGCCGTTCCCCGGGTGACTGGGTGTCTCCAAGGTCACAGCCTGACTTTCTCAGCGCCATCTGCACCTGGCA
>PVKM010052212.1:0-10281 GCA_004027735.1 Carollia perspicillata
TATGCCCCCTTCCCTTAGTACACAGACGTAATTTCTTTTCCTTAGGGGGTGAAGCCTTGGTGACGTAGCATGTGTCATGAATAATATTTGAACAATTTTCCATGAAGACCTACTTCTGAAACTTCCCTAATAATAACATTCATTGCCTATTTTTAGTGTTTTATACCATTGTTTAATGCTTAATTTTCTACCCTCTTAAAATTGTTGCTTACTCCAGTCCATCTTTTGAATGTAAGATTCTTTACTTTTCTTTAGTTACATTAATTGAACCCTAAAATGTCAAATATGCTTTTATTAAATGTTATCTAGTATAAATGTACATTTAATACCCCCACGGGTTTTCAAAGGGAAGGCCACGTGATCAGTGCTTTGAGGAAGAACTTCAGCACCACCGGACTGTAGGGCCAAGCCGAGGAGACAGTGGCTCACCCCCGTGAGGCTGGGACTCCCCACAGAGTGCCACAGCCGCAGGGAGAGTCCCGGGAGGGCTGCCTTTGTTCTCCTTGTGGCTGCATCTCTTTTTCTTTAATGTCAGCTTTTTAAGGTCCCAATTTTTCCCCTTTGTCCTCCTCCACTCAGCAACACCCTGCCACACACACACACACACACACACACACACACAGACTGTTAAGCACGTATTCATTGCTTCTTTGCAACCATTTCCTTCTTCAGGAAAAACTGACTTTGATCATTTCATTAGTCGATGCATTTTAGTGACTTTGCATGGCTTACATATATACTAACAACTAAAACTATGTTTTTACCTTGAAATAATAAATGTGCTTTGAAAAATGTCTAAAGGATAAAGCAAAACCAAGTGATTTTCTATCGATGGGCACATTTCTTCTTCCGGTACTTGTCTGCTCTCAGTCTCTCCCTACCTCTTCTCCTATTTTCTTGTAACACCTGTCGACGCCCTGCAGTGACAGTGTGCTGAAGAATGCACTTCTGGGAACAGGAAACCACATAGCTCCAGTCCAAGAATGCAGTGGCTTCAGGCACCTTTTTTCATTAAAATTCTTTTAAAAATATACAATTGAAGTTCAACATTATATGCCACACGACATCGTTTCAGCAAAGGGGGTAAAGAGAGAGAAACGCAAACCGCATCTGTTCTTAACCTTCCCGACTGCTGGCCACGCCGTCCATCCCCAGGCTCCCACGATGGCGAGCGAGACCACAGGAAGTTACAGCCGATGGCGTGGCCACTTGCACGTACGTGGACAAACGACCCTAAAAATCAACCTGTGATTCCGATGGTTCCCCATGTCTTTGATAAAAAAATGACAGGTATCCCCTGTTTTTCGAAGCTCATGTTCTGCCGCTTTGCTTTTACGAAAGAACTATACTTACTACCTGTTTTTACTAACCAAACAAAATCCAAGGATTTTTCACTTTTTTACAGAAAACGGTGAAAAGCGAAAGAGCACTTTCAGTGTCTGTTTTGCTGCAGCCTCTCCAGACGCAGTGCGGGCTTGGGGGAGAGCAGCCGCACCCCTCCGTCCCCCGCCCCCAGCTCCTTCCCCGGGCACCACGCTCAGCGTCTCCGCTCAGGCCCCATGGCTTCCAACTGTGTCTGTGAGCGTCTGTGTTCTCTCTCGATTTACTTTGTGCGTCCTTAGCAAGAGGTGTCCTAAGGTATCAGAAGTGCCTGGAGAGCTCGTAGGTGTGGTTATGCTTAGAGTGAGACTGGGTGTAATTTAGCATTCCAATCATGGGGATGAAACACAGACACCGAGCATGCGCTGAACATGCCTGTGTTCACGATTTGAACTATTAACACGCAGACAGACAGAACCGTGAAAGCTGCTGAAACCGCTGTGGGTTCTGCCAGTGGCAAGGTGGCATCCAGGAATGGACAAAGAGGAAAGCGTTGCTTGAGGTGGGCTGGTGGGTGTACAGAACACAGTGTTCTGTTGTCCTGTACATAAGGAGAAATCTCTCAGTCTTTTCACTAAGTGAAACTACCCTGTACTTACATCATCTGTACTTTATCCAGGCTGTGTATTTATTATAGCATGCCTGTTATTACGATATGTCAGTGTTATTTCAGGATTTATGTGTTATTTGGGCTGACTTAGTAGGTTATTTGGGGGGTCTGGGAATGCTCAGAATTTTTCCATATACATTGATGATAATGGCTTCTTCTTTGCTTTATGCCATTTCGGCTTATGGAAGGTTTCATAGGAACCCTCTGATTTCGGACAGTGGGGGAACCCTGTATCGTACTGGTCAATCAGAGGTCATTTTAAATCTGAACTTAACAAACTTCATTGGATAATGGGCCAAGAAATTGTCACTTGGAGGAGACTTCTAGAGATCCAGATATAACCACGCTAATGTAAGGATTGGTTCTGATCTCATACTTTGAATAACTCTTTTTTTTTCCCTGTGTTCCTACCACCTACTGTCCCTGTTTGGGTGCCAGCTGACACAGACCCTGGCTCGTGGGGTCCATGATGTTGTGGATGAGATTCTAGACAAATTCACACGGACTAGACTACCGAGTCTTGTGGAGGAAAAGGGACGGCTTGGCTTCTCTCTCAAGGGGAGAAAAAGCCTAGGAGTGCCTCGGCTACTGTCTCAAGGGGAGAGCGCCCTGACCCTTGCCTTGACAAGCTTTTATTGGTTTTTCTGGGCACATTATATGTTGGTCCTCATTTACTATGCAGAGGTTCACTTTAGGTGGTTACCTTTTACAGAAATCAAAGGTAATCACATCACGGAAGAAGGATATTTGCAGATGTAAAGGGAAAAGTGGCTGAACCAGTTACACTGGTCCTTGGAAGGCTTAGCATGGATTTTAGGAAGTTACAGTAAGCACTTGATGCCTCAGTTCAGGGTGAGGGGGTTTTAGCAAAAGCAAGTCTCCAAGCGGCCTAGGTACGTTGCAGGCCTGATTCCCCATGGGAGAGCCTGTCCGTGGGCATGGTCCTGTCTGGGCCCACGCCACGCAGAACGGTCTCCTATACCCTACTACCTTTACAGCCAGACATCTGGCTCAGTTTGCCTCAGAACCACATATCGCGTGTTTTAGGAATAGTATTCTGAAATCCAATTCTATAAAAACCAAGGCTAGAAATTACAACTTAGATGTGACCTCCAAAATCCAGCTGCCCTTGACTATGCAGGCACTCTCCTGGGCAGAACTACCGACTCTGTGTTTATACGGTCGGAGGGACATGGTTGTTCCCAAGGAGCAAATCTTAACACATAGAAGAGACCAGAAGAGACTTGCCACTGGCTCTGGTGGACGTTATTAGCGATACCACCTCTTCCTCATGTGGACTAGAGATCATTGTCAACTCAGCAGCATGAGCAGCTCTGGAGTTCCTGTGGGCCAGTCCTGGTGACGTCTGCGCCATCACTCGCGTTTCTGTGTGGTGTGATCTGCTGGGGCGCCTGCTGCCACGCCCAAGGAAGACACTCCTGGCATGGATGTGGTAAAGACTGGGGCGGTCTGGATTTATCACTTCTCCATATGGTTGTCAATGACACTCGTATATCTGCACTCTGGGGAGAGACCATTCTTTCCTCACTCCATTGGAACGCCAGTGCATGTGGAGTGACTCCGTATTTGTCTGTATCTCAGTTTCCAGTCAGCTCCTTATTCTGTCCCATCGATCTCGTCTCATATCGCACCGTCGTGGTTACTGCATCCTTGTACTAAGTCTTGATATCCGAAGGATAATATCTCAAGTCTTTATCTGCTTCTTCGGGAATGCTGAGCCCTTTGCATTTCCGTATACATTTCAGAATGAGCTTGTGAATTTCTACTCCAAAAAGTTCTACCTGGATATTTGTTTAGATTCTGTTGAATCGTTGGATTAATTGGGGGATTATTGATAATTTTCATGATTGAATCTCTCAGTTTATGTACTTGGTATATTCATCTAAGTTTCCTGTAGCTTTTGTTTTTGTTTTTATGTTTACTACATAGCTCTGTCTCTAAAAAGTTGCCTTTACTTTCCTGCCTGTTGACTTATGTCTATCTGTCTTCCATGGAGAGTTTAAAAAGGTGACTGAGAGTTCTGGACAAACGAGCTGACTCACTCAGCTTAACCTCGTCCGGTAAACTGACCAGGTAGGTTGTTGAGAAACTCTGCTACACAGTACTTCTAGGTAGCTTCTCTCGGACCCATCGGTTTTCCTAAGTATCTTCTTTTTGGAGAGTAAAACTCTGGGTAGCAGAGCTCTGGGGAGGGAAGGAGGGAGGCTGGGGATGTCAGCATGCCACCTGTGGAAGATTACTCACCCACCTGTTTGCGTTACCATATCAATGCCCTTATTTCTGCCCGTGTTCCCCAGCTTAGACACGCTGTGTTTACTCTCCCCAGTCCTGAATTATCCAGAGTAGAGTAGAACCGGTGGCCCAGAAATGTATGATGTTGATTGTTTTAGAAATATCATCATCATCAAATCAGTATTATTTAGCATTTTCTTTGATCTCCATTCCAAAAAGCATTTGGGTTTTTTTAAACGATTGATAAACTAGACTATATTAAAATTAAGAAATTCATCCAAAGACACCATTAAGAAAGTGAAAAGGTGAACCACAGACTGGGAGAAGATAGTCACAACCCATGCATCCGGTAATAAACTCAAACCCAAAATACATATTTTAAAAATTATTTGAACACATAACTAAGTAAAAGACAGACAACCCAATAGTTAGTGGGCACAAGACTTGAACAGGCACTTACAACAGAGGATATCCAAAATTTGCAATAAGTCTACGTACCTTTAATTTGCTTGTTGCAAGTTAAAACCCACAAATGAGATACCCACTCATTAAAATGGCAAAAAAAAAAAAAAGAAAACCCACAACATTTTAATGGCAATACCAAATATTGGCCAAATTGTGGAACTAGAACTCTCATGTATTTCCAGCAGGAATAAATTGGTACCGTCAGTTTGAAAAACTGTTTTGCTCTACCTATTGAAGTTAAACCTATGCCTACCCTCTGGTCCAACACGTTCTCTCCTAGGACTACACCTAAGAGAAGTGAGGGCTTGTATTCGCCAACAGAAATATGCGGGGTCCGGCCTAAGTTAGACCTGCTTGAGTGTGGCTGGTAGGGTAATAACATGGGTGTAATAATGTGTCGTTTTAATTTGAACATTTCACCTAAAATCTTATGTGCTGTGCTTGAGTGTGATGTTGTTATGTTACAGAGTTACATGCTTATGATTTTTGTAATAAAAATGGGTGTCATTCGTGCTGGACCCGGTGTAAGGATGTCCCCAGCAGTGCTGCTCATAAGCATCCCAAACTGGACCCGTCTAATGCCAATGAACAGAAGGAAGGACAAACCGTGGCCTGTCCACACAGTGGAATTCTAAGTGCAGATATGAACCCCTGCTCCGTGCGACATCATGGGGGGTTATAGAGACGTAGACCGAGAGAGCACGTGCAGAAGAGCATATTCTGTGTGATTCCATTTATGAGACTGGCAAGACTAATCTCTGCTGATAGCTGTTGGTTGTCTGGGGAGGGGGGGAAGGGGGACAATGGCTGCTGGCTGGGTGGAAGCACGAGGGAGCCTTCGAGGCAGAAGCGTTTGGTGCTGCCACTTCCGAGTCTTTATTCCGCAGAGAAAACTTCATTCTCGGTCTTGTCCTTATCGACTTAGCCTTCAGCTCTGTCCTCTGTTAAGTTGCTTACGTCTGTCATCTCTCTTCTGACTTCCAGATATGCATGCACGTTTTCTCTTTTTCTGTCCTCACTGTCCTTGCGAGTTAATTTTTTAAATCCCTTTTTAAAACCCCTCCAGTGTGTCTAGTTGCATTTGGGAAGGAGTGGTATTTGATGCCTTTTTTCAATTAGCCATCTGAATTTGGAATGCCATCATCTCCTTTTTCAGGGACGTTCCGTGACTTCTTCCTGAGATGCATTTAACACCCTAGTCATACAAGCATCATGGTTACAATTAGACATTTAAATTAGCTATGTTCTTTAAAACATGAGTTAAGATTCATCCATATTATAATGATCCTTATGCTATTCCACAGGGAAAATTTTCTGAGCTTTTTCTAAAATTTGAGATATGTAATGAAATTGGATCTTATATTTCCCGCAGCACAGCCTACATGTACACACAGCCACATACACACACAACACACACATCCACACACACAACACATAAATCTCCACACACCCATGTGCATAAAACACGCACACCAACATACACATGTGTACACACAACACACCCCATGTATACACACAACATATACATGCATGTATACACATGTATACACCCCCATGTACACACACACAACACAAAGACTGTCATTTTAGGCTAGCATTTATTTTTAGTTTTTATTTATATTGTTAGCATTATTTGGGATTATGTAATAAATAATTTCAGAAGTCACAGTTCAATAGTATTAAAAGTAGATTATTTTTGAAGTAAATGGGCAATTGATCAAACTCTGGTTATTTATATTATTTATACCTATAAGAGTATATTTATCTGAACCATAGTTGTCCAATATTATTACTGTCTTATTTAATAAGGCAATTTTATTTTTCTTTTCAATACAAAACTGATATATTTACATAAGTAGAATCTGCTCACCTTTTAATCAGTAGTTCTTTCTCTGTCCATATCCCCCTTGCTTTCTGCTAAGAATTATCAAGCATCAGCATTATAGAGGCTTCTTTTAAACTCATAACATGGAGCCCCAAATAGGTGATGTAACTGAAGCCAGGTCAGTGTATTTGCCAAATAGCAGGTAGCCTTCCTTGACCTTTCTCTCCTCTAGTTCAGGACTTCTATCCATTGCACCAAAATCACCTGCTCTACATCAGACCTGTGAGTGTTATACGCACATAATTCTGGGTTCCCATTTCTATGGGGAAGGATATATAGGGTATATAAAAACCTTTGCCCGCCCGAACTTATTCACTCAAGACATTACTCATTCATATCTATTATATGTGTGCCAGACCGGCCCTCCTATCAGGACCAAAGCAGCCATCCCCCAGCTTCTGCCTGCCTTGCCTGCTGACAGCCCTCCACTGAAAAGGACTGTCTCCCCCTGAGATTGCACCATTTTCCCAGGGCAGCTCTTACCCGATGGCTGATGGGAGAGTACAGAGACTTAGAGGCCCTGCCCCACGTCAGGGCCATCCCACCTCCAACACTCTTTTTGATTGGCTGCGGCCTTTGTGGCAACTACAAGGCATTTAAGTTTCTCCCTCTGCCTAATCCTGCTTCAGTTACTGCCTTCCCAGGGATCAATCCCAAGTACTCCCAGTGTACTTTGTGCACATAAATCTCCACTCTGAGTCAGCTTCCCAGGACGGCGAAATCGTATGAGCACAAGAGCAACATACACACAAGGGGGTTTGGCAATAAATAAGACAAGTCAAAGTTAAGAAAAGCAAAACAGTCCAGCACACATTTACTATTTGCCTAAAACTGGTTGTCTGTATTCTTTAGTGCAGAGTCAACACAGAGTTATAGGAAAACTCGAGCAGCAAATATCATGCTGGGTTTCCCGCAAATCCTGCGTCGTGACATCTGGGCTGATAGTATGAGGCTCACTATTTCTCCTGGAGAAAAAAAAAATGAAAAGTCCTTCAAATCTGCACGCATCAGATAAGTTTAGAATTGGTCTTGGCCTTTTTGCTCCCTTCCTCCACGATAACTTTCAGTTGAAAGCAACGACTTGTGATTAAGACTTAAGACTCAACTGCTTGAGCTTAAGCCATTAAGAGAGACCCCAGTCTGCACAATGCAAGTGCGCATGTTCATTCCTCCTAGCTGAAGAATACAAACAAGTATGGGGCTGACCGTTTCACATTTTACTGCCCAGGATTTTACTGTCTCAGTACATCCAGACTTTACAGTCACTCACTCCAGGCTCTGGCAGAGACAGAGAGTTAAGCACAATTCCCTGAGTAGTAGTGATAACCCAAGCCCTTTCTCAAGCCTGATTCCAGCATACGAGTGAGCTCAGAATATTTCAGTGGGGGACTGATGATCCAGGTGTAAGAGACAAGCAAATACATAATTACAACAGAGTGTTAAAAGTTCGAGGACACTGTGACCAAAACCAATGGAGTCTGCCACCCCAGCCCACTAAGAAAGTCCTGGAACGCCCCTTCCCTTCTGCCCACCCCAGCCCTCTTATGCAGAAACAAGCCACAAGTGAAGGCAAGGAACTAAGACATCTGGAGGAAACTACTCCATGGAACCACCTGTGGGGGTGGGATAGAGATGGAGAATGAAAACAATGGGAAAGTGGCTAGTTGAAAAGTGGTCCTGTGAGTTTGAATTGGACCACCTTGGTGTTCTTTGCGAGACAGAGTCAAGGTTCAAACTAGTGTTAATTACTTCTGATGGATCAGTTCTTTGACTGCGATGGGATGCCGGCATTGGGCCACCTGGCACCCTTGGATTCACTCAGGTCACGAGAGAACTACATGTGGTGGCAGGGGGCGTGCAGGACACATGGGGAGGGAGGATGGAGAGGAAAAATCAAGAGGTGCAAATCAGGCGTGCAAGTGTGAGCAGGAGCAGAAGCAAAGAGTGTAAAGATACAGTTCATGGCCACGTCTCAGGCAAGAGACAGAGAAAGAGAAGGACAGTAATGAGTAAATTAGCCCAGCAATGACCAAAGGCTGTTTTATTCCCACCTTCTCCTTAGCAAACCACACATTTGGATGTATGTGATTGGGGACACTCCCGGCTTAGCAAGAAGCAAAGCCACTATGGATGGTGGCACTGTTAAGTGACGATGAGACAGATCCACGCATATGCGATTGCTAAATCAAAGGCACTCACTAAAGCATTTATAAGCCTGCCATGATAAAGTCAGATTGTGTTCTTTTGTTGGAGAAATAACTACTCTCTATATAAACACCAAAAACTTTCCTTGTTCTCATCAGAGAAGTAAGAAGCAGCAAAGATTCTGTCTCTAGAGGAGGCTACAACTGCTAAAATGGGATCCTGGGCTTCCGTCCCAGCTGTATTTAATGGCATCAGGAAACCAAGGTGATCCTCCTCCTCCTCCTCCTCCTCCTCTCTTTGGTTCGTTTTACCAGCCCTGGGACTTTCCGAGAGTCAGCCCCTTCTGCTTTTGTCCGGTAACACTTGCTTATGCTCAACTGGCAAATTCAGACCATTTTTTTCCCTCTTTGGGATTTTTTGCTCCAGGTCCCTGTTGTTTTAAAATGATATTCTTCTCATGCATATTTATCTTTCGTTTTCATAAGTCAAACTTTATTCACACTTTAATCTACATTTAGTCACCCAAGCAAGAAGCCAGGGGGTCCTTCTTGCCCTGCCTCTCTTTTATTGAACTTTTTTGGTCATGGGATTTAACCTAAATCTCTCAGATCCATCCCTCTCCAGGCCTTCATCACTCCCGTCGGCCTAGCTGCTGCCCCGCATTGCCTGCTTGTTCCCGTAGTCATGTGACGGCCATTCTGCAATCCCGTGGTGCCCTACAGGGGAACGCCTCAGCTCTCAAGCATGGCACACAGGCCTTTGGGGCCCGGCCCTACTGACTGTCCCTGCATCATGTCCTCCTTTTCCTGCCCATACCCCTCTGGAAGTCAGTGCCACTGAAACCGGAAATTCTCCAGATGCACCGCGCTCCCTCCCGAGCTCCGGACTATTGCACGTGTTCTTCCCACAGCCCGAGGCGCCAGACCTCAACTGCTGCCCTCAGGTCCCAACTTAAAACTGCCCCTAATGACCCAGGTAGACTCGGGAGTTTCTTCCTGAACACCTCTTGCCCCTTGTTCACTCTTCCCCTACAGCACTTGTCACCCAGCATTGTCATGACCTGGCCGTGAACCAGAGTTCCTACAGCACTGTGACCTCCTTAAGGGCAGAGACAGCACGGCCCGTGGTGTGGCCGTGGAATGAGCAAATAAACGAAGCAGAAGGAGGGTCCCTTAGATCGCAGAAAGGTGGTTTTCCCACGGGCCCAAAGCCTCAGCTTAGAGTCCCCTGAGACGATCAGTTACACATCCAAGGATGGCTTAAGGTCGTCCTCATGTCTTCCAGGAGCAAAACCTAGGCAGACAATCTCTGACACGCACTTCTGTCTGGCTTTTGTTCAAGTCTATTAGATCATTTTTATGGTCTTGTGTCCCTTGATTGTTTTTTCAAATCCCCCTCTTTTTGAAACTTGTAATAAAAGCATATCTTCTCTCTTATACTGGATGAAGCAATCAAAACAGGAGCTCTTAGTCACCGGGGTTGGACAGATGCTTTCAGATAAATCACTCCTCGGGATTCTTTTCTTTGCTTTTTTTTTTTTTTT
>PVKM010052213.1:0-10298 GCA_004027735.1 Carollia perspicillata
AAGACTTGGGACGAAGCCTCTAGAAGCACAGCCCTGTAAGAGCCTTCCTACCACATTGCTGCAGTGGCTGAGCATCAGTGTCTGCAGATGTTCTCCAGAAAGACAGGCTCTATCTTCCAGGGCAAAGCCGGAAGAACAGGGTCAGGAGGTCCACTTCAGGCTCCGAGTGAACAGAACAGTCAGTCCTGACCTTCCCCGAACAGCAATGGCAATGTGTCCGAGAGAGAGTGCCCTTCCCAGAGTATCCCCTGGAAGGGACGGACCCTCAGCTTGCAGACAACTCGAGGGGTCCTACTCACTCCTGCTCTGGGTCCACGCTCAGCCAGCCACCTTGGGTGTCCTTTGGCTTCTACAGGGAGGTCAATTATGGTCTCCAAAGGACAGGTCGACCTGCAAACTTGAGTGTGAACTATTCGAAATAAGGGTCTTTGCCTCTTCTAGGGCAATTTATTTTGGGGCCCCACTCACTTCACATTAGATACACTGAAGGTCAGCCAAACCGCACATCAAATGGGAGTCCCATGTCATTGTAGAGGAGTTGACTTGCACTGCAGTCCGGGTGTTTATTTTTGCGGTCAAATACACATAACATAAGATTTGCCATTTTAACTGTTTTAAAGTGTACAATTCAGTGGCATTCAGTACATTCACAATGCAGTGTGACATACCCGGATCATCTCGCATTTAGGGTGGGCCCTAAGTCCAGTGACTGGGATCCCGAGAAGAGAAAGGGAAGGAATTGGGAAGGAGACACAGAAGGGAAGGCCACGGGAAGACCGAGGCCGAGGCCGAGGCGGGAGCCAGTGATGAGTGATGCACCTGCAAGCCAAGGACAGGGAGGGCTGTCGGCAACCTCCAGAAGGAGGAGAGAGGCCTGGAGGGCTCCCCCTCGGAGCTCCAGAAGGAACCAATCCTGCCAGCACCTTGATCTCTGAATCCCGTGGCCAGAACTGTGAGAGAATAAGGCCTTCGAGTTGGTGGTTGTCTGTCACAGCAGCCCTAGAAGTGAACGCAGCTCCTCATGCTGATCGTAGGTGCTGGAAAAGGACCTCATGTTTGAATAAAACCGGGAAACACCGTGTTGAACTGTAGGTTTCTTTGATGAGAACTTCTCTGAGCCTTTAATAGGCCACAGAGCTTTATGAATTTCTGAGGGGAGAAGGTTGTACTGAACATGTATTTTTCATACTCATTTAACCAAGAAACCCTTTGGTACTATCTGCTTGGGCTGCTGTAACAGACCAGCAGTCTGTCTGGCCCCAGGACAGGTTTCACGGAAGGCAGGGCGGGTGGGGGGCACACACAGGAAGCAGCACTCAGGTGACCTTCACTCGAGGACCGGTTTTTAACAGGCCTCCGACCAGTACTGGTCCACACCCCAGGGCTGGGGACTGATGTAGAACACCTTCTACAGTTCTGGAGGCTTAAAGGTCAAGGTGTTGGCAGGACTGGTTTCTGATACTTCCCTTCCTGACTTGCAGACACTCGCCTTCTCCCTGGGCCCCCCCAGGGCCTCTTCTGGGTCATACGTGCAGAGCGGGAGAGGGAGGGAGACAGCTGTGGAACTCTGCTGCCTCTTTGTCTTCTTGTCAGAATATGGATTTTATTAGATTAGGGTCCCATGATTATTACCTCCTTTAACCTAATTACCTCCTTAAAGGCCTAGCTCTAAATGCAGTCACATTGGGGATTAAAGTTTCAACATAATGAATTTCGGGGAGACACCATTCAGTCCCTTGCTTCACAGGATTGGTCTGCTGGATAATGAGATAAAAGTGTCCAGTTGCCCTCACCCCTCTAGCCAAATGCCAGGCACGTGAGTGGGGCCATCCAGGACCTGGACCATCCAGCCCCCAGACTGCAGCCACACAGACTAGCAGAAGAACCATCTGGCTGAGCCCAGCCCAAACAACAACAACAACAACAATAATAATAGTAATGCTTGCTTTGAACTACTCGCGTTTCGAGGCATTTTGTTCAGCAGCTGAGGCGTTTCAGAAGAGACCTGTGACTGTCACTGCTTTCTGCGGGATGGTTTTCTCTGGGTGCATTTGTGGTTAACTTCAGTTCTGTGAGAGGCAGTCTGTGCCGCGGGGCTCGCTGCTACTGAAGTGCTCTAGCCTCTCAAACACACCGGCACGATGGGAATCGGGAGAAACGTCTGAAACTGACGCACCACAAAAATGGGATGTGAGTTTCATTTGGTCTGTCCCCGAAGGCAGCCACAGACTGGGTAGAGAAATTGAAAACAAGAAAACAAGAAATTCTTTTAAGTGATGGAATGTGTTAAACATGTAAAAACTGGTCTCGCTGGTATGTTCTTGAAGAGTCCCCTGGAAGGACCTGTGCAGTAGTAGGTTTTACTTGTAAAACAATTTCCTCTAGAGAAATGGCACCATCTTCTGACAATCAAGCTGAAGCGACTGTCTTGGTGGCAGGGATGGTCAGAGGTGGGGGACTGGGTGGGGGGAAGCAGTGGTTGTGGGGACAGCTACCTGGGGCCCTCCCAGCCTGGCCTGGCTCTCTGCTGCCCCTCAGTGTCCATTCTCCGGCATTGCAGGAGGGTACCACCTTTTTAGGAAGCTGATTCCTCTCAAGGTGGGAAGCCTTAGACCCAGGCTCCAAGCAGCAGGGTGAGGAGGAGGAGGTTTGTACTCCATGCCTCACCCCACCCCCACCCTAAAGCTGCTCATTTACTGTCACTCCACAAGGTGCCCAGTGACAGGAGAACATGTATCATGAACAACCATTGCTTCTTCTGGGGCAACTTTATTCCGGGGTCCCACCCACATCATAATAGATACACCGAAGATTACCCAAACCCCACATCAAATGTGAGCTCCACGTAATTACATAGGAGTTGACTTGCATTGTAGTTGAGGTGTTTACTATTGTGGTCAAATATACATAGTGCAAAATTTATCATTTTAATCATTTCAAAGTATAATTCAGTGGCATTAAGTACATTCACAATGTAGTGTGACATAACCACTATTTATTTCCAGAACTTTTTTATCACCCCAAAAGGCAACTCCTACCTATTAACTAGTCACAGCATTTGCCTTTTTTTAAAAAAGAGGTTTTATTTATTTATTTTTAGAGAGGGGGGAAGGGAGGGAGAAAGAGAGGGAGAGAAACTTCAATGTGTGGTTTCCTCTTAAGTGCCCCCTACTTGGGGACCTGGCCCACAACCCAGGCATGTGCCCTGACTGGGAATTGAACCAGTGACCCTTTGGCTCTCAGGCCAGTGCTCAATCCATGAGCCACGAGCCAGGGCTATTCAAGCAATTCTTAACTTTTGTTGTCAACTCCTAAATTATACTTTTATTTTTATATTTGAAAGCAGTTAATCTTTAAAAATTGTTTTTCGAGTTCTCACCTGATTTTTTCATTGCTTTTAGAGAGAGAGGAAGGGAGAGAAAAAGGGAGAGAGAGAAACATTGATTGGCTGCCTCCTGTAGGCGGTATTGTACCCCCAGACTAGGGGTATGTGCCCTGACAGTGAACGGAACCCGCAATCTTCCAGCTATGGGATGAAGCTCCAACCAGATGAGCCACACTGGCCAGGGAGAAGCCCATGAATCTTTTTTTTTTTAAGTCACACACATTCTCATGGGACCTTAACAGCCGCTAGGGTTAGGATTGTGCCTGCTGCACCAGGGTCTAAGGAGACTGTGCCCCACCACGATGTACTGGGACCTGGACCCTGATGCCTTCCCAGGGCTCCCCGCCTTCCACACTGCCATCGGCTATTGATTCTTCTAAACATACTTATGTGGTATTACTATTTTGCTAAATTATGAAAGCATGAAATGGCCCTGGCTAGTGTGGCTCAGTGGATTGAGTGTGGGCCTGAGAACAAAAGGGTCGCCGGTTGGATTCCCAGTCAGGCCACATGCTTGGGTCGTGGGCCAGGTTCCCCACTTGGGGGCATGTGAGAGACAACCAGTGGATGTTTCTCTCTGTCCTTTCCTCTCTCTCTAAAAAGTAAATTAAAAATATTATTTAAAAAGCATGAAATGATAATTATAGACAAGATGGAAAGTACAGATGCGTGTAAAAGAGAATAACGACCCTCCCTAATTCTACCACCTCAAGATAACCACTGTTACCATTTAAGTGTCTTCCCCCTGCCCAGTCCATTTGTTAGGCAAAATTGCCACCCAGCTTACCTCAACCAATATTTACGAGATATATTTTTATTTGCAAAATTTGCAAAACTGTACTTTCAGTTTCAAACTTTGCTTTTGTTCACTTATTTAAAGTATTTTGAGTCCTGATTGTTGTAGCTCAGTGGATTGGGCATGAGCTGCAGGCTAAAGGGTCATGGGTGTGATTCCCACTCAGGGCACATGCCTGGGTTGCAGGCCAGGTCCCCAGTGGGAGCCACACGAGAGGCAACCACACATTGATACTTCTCTCCCTGTCTTTCTCCCTCCCTTTCCCTCTCTCTGAAAATAAATAAAAATTAAAAAAATATATTTTGAGCAATTTCCTATGTCCGTAAATATAAATTTAAGAGCTGCATACATTTAAGTATAAATTTAATATAATTTAAAACATAACTAAATTTGACAGCTGCATTCCCATCATACAAGTACATCATACTTTATTTGGGTAGTCGTCTACTGTATGGTGTTTTTCAGTCCATTTTCCCTGGGTGTAGCTGTAGTAACAATGCATCTCCGCATCTCAATAGCTCACAACCTTAAACGCCCGTTTCTTGCTCATCTTATATTTCCTTCCGAGGCCGGTTGTGGTTTAGCTCCTTTTGGCTGTGGTTGTCATTCTTCCTCCCTCTCAAATACAAGCTGAAGGAACAGCCCCCACCGACTGGAGAGGTGCCGACCTTACAGCAGAGGTTAAGAGCGAGCGGGTAGGTGGTCATAAGCAGTATCTCCCAAAGCTCTGCTCACAGGTCGTGTTCACACACATGCCATGGGCAAGGGCAGGCACGAGGCCAAGGCCGCAGTCAGGGGAACTGGGTAAATAGTCCCTCCAGAGGAGGCAGTCCTGGCTGCACAGCAGAGGGGTTGCATAATGCCCTTCCAGGAGGAGAGAGTGAATAACTGAGAATTACAACACGGTCATCTCCAGGTGTTCCCAGGTTTAGACTATTCAAAGTGATTTTGGTTTCTCTTTTTAATGATATTAACTCTTACGTAATTTTTTAAACTAATTTTTCAAAGCAGGACCTTTCCTGGATAATCTTCCAGCTTTCAAGAAAGATTTACTTATTTATTTATTTTTAGAGAGAGGGAAAGGGAGGGAGAGAGGGAGAGAAACATCCGTGTGTGGCTGCCCCTGATGATGCCCTACTGGGGACCTGGCCCAAAACCCAGGCGTGTGCCCTGACTGGGAATCCAACCGGTGACCCTTCTGGTTCTCAGGCCTGTGCTCAATCCACTGAGCCACACCAGCCAGGGCCAGATAATTCTTTAAGACTTATTTGTTAAAACAAACAAACAAACTAACAAAAAAACACCCAACTTCTCCAATCAGCAGCATCCTTCCAGCCAAATTCCCACACTTCAAACAATTGAAAAAGCACCTTTCCCCATTACTAATATGTGCTAGGAACCGTGTTAAAGAATTTACCCAAACTGTCTCAATCCTCGCAAACACCTCAGTAGGTGCATACATTAATCTGGCAGAAGAAATTTAGGTTGAAGTGGTTTCTTTGGTCTAAGAGGACACTTGCCAGCAGGGGGCAGATTTGCCATTGAAACCCAGGTTAGCCCACATCCGAAACCAGGTGCCAAACTTCTGTGCCCCCCCACCCCCGCCCGGCCCCCGATCTCAAAGTGGGGTCCTCCCCAGCAGCTTCCGCCTCATCTGGGAACTCGCTAGAGATGCGCGTGCTTAGGCCTCACCACAGCCCTGCTGGCTCAGGAACTCGGAGGTTGCGATCAGCTATTAGGTGACTCTGATGGCCCCTCAAGATTGAAAACGGCTGAGGGGAGGGAGGATAAGGGGACTAAATAGGAATGGAAAAAAATATAATAAAGATTAAAACATTAAAATAAAAATTAAATAAATATGTCCTTAAAACCGTTAAAAAACAAAAACCTGACAACGGTGCTCCACTAGCCCACCGCCTCTCCCCTCCCGTGAGGCAGGAGAGAGAGCACGTGTGCTCTGCCCCCTCTTCTGCTGGCTTCAGCGACCACCTGCCGGACCAAGGTGCGAGCCCGCGGAGACACTACGCCTGACCCTCCCCACTTCAGGGGACCTCACCCACCCACCGGCACCACTGCTAGACGCAGGACAATGATCGCGGGAGCCCCTTTCATCACCAGGGAATGGGGCGTCCCTGTCCGCCGCTGGAGAGGTGCGTGCCTTGGAGAATCGGGCTCAGCATGAGGATGAGGAATGTCAGAGAGGGGAAGGCCTCAAGTCAGAGGAGCTTCTGTGCTAAAAGGGGAAGATCTAGGGTCCGAAGGTTTACGGAAGGGGTCCCAGGTCATGGGGAGGTAGGAGCACCTGGGGTCCGATGTAAAACTCCTAGGGCAGTCCCTCCCGGGAAGTTTCCGCTTGCGCCCCCAGCGGAGTGTCCTGGAAACACAGCAGGTCGGTGACCTCCCTGCTCGTCCTGGCCTGAAGCCTGGTGGCCTCTTCTGCTCCTGGGCATCTGCTGCGTGGGGGCTTGGATGTCTGTTGGAGGTCCCAGTCGGGTCTGTGTTCCCTAAAGACGACCAAAGCCCTGCCCTCCAGGAAGTCAAGGACTGGCCCAGATGGGGACCCAAGGCCTGGCGAAGCCATGGAGGGACTGGGCATCACAGAGGGGGGCAAAACCGGGGTGGCAGAGCCTGAGGGCGATGGTCTAGACTTCTTCCAAGCTGGACCTCAGCTGTTTGTTCGGGTCATGTCACCCCCTTGTCACAGTGTCTATCCCTCTGTTATCCTCATTCATTTCATTGCGCTTTCACGGGTGTCTCTCAAAAACATTCCTGCAGAGTCAGACTTATCTCCCCCTGTCATCCCACGGTCCTGCCTGCCCAGCTGTCTCTGCACACACATGTCCTCTAAATCCTAACCTCCCTTTGACTTCTCAGTGATGAGTACGCCGTCCGTTTCCCCTTCTGGGCACTTGGCAGCATCACATTTCCTGGTCTTCTTATAACTGATTTGATGGGGCCATGTGACTAGTTCTGGCCAATGAGGAGAGTGAGTTAAGTGACCTCCAGGCTCAATAGTTAATTGCCAGCTACCCTCCAAAACTCTGACAGAGTGATGTTTAAGAAGGTGGTTACTCTATCAGCATCGGTCCCTGAATGATACATGAGAAGACCCCTCTTGTCTCTCTGTAGAGACCCGTGACAAACATGGAACTTGAGAGAGTAATAAACTTCTATTGTGTCCAGGGCTGGCCTAGAAGTTCCATAGCATCCCCATCACTAGAGAGGCATGCTTCCTCTGTTGTGCAGCTCTACCATCCATCCGTTGTGAGTTTCAGACTACAGATTACTTCAGGGTCCATGATGGTTGCTGGAGCTCCAGACATCACAGCTGTATTCCAGAAAGGAAGTAGGAGACAGAAGGTAAGAAGAGGGTAAAAATGGCCCTTGTCAGCTCTCTGTCCCTCTTTTAAGGAATTTTCTTGTAACTTCCACTCAACATCTTCTCAATAGCCTCCTCTATTTGGGAAATATAGTCATTTAACCAGACACATGCTATATAAATGGTCACTTGGAAAAACAAGGAAACTAGGATCTGTGAGTGAGGAAAGAGGGAGAGAGGAGAATGGCTACCGGGTGGGTAGCCTGCAGTTTCTGTCACAGCTACCAACTGAAATCCTTTCCCATCTCTTACAGTCCAGGCTCTGCCTAGCAACCATAATGATTAAGGTTTTTTAAAAGATTTTATTTATTCATTTTTAGACAGAGGGGAAGAGAAGGAGAAAGAGAGGGAGAGAAACATCAATGTGTGGTTGCCTCTCGAGCACCCCGTACTGGGGACCTGGCCCACAACCCAGGCATGTGCTCTGACTGGGAATCGAACCGGTGACCCTTTGGTTCACAGCCCATGCTCAATCCACTGAGCCACATCAGTCAGGGCTGATTGTTTAAGTCTTAAGACAATGCATAATTTTCAAAAACTGCTAGCAGTGTAGCTGATACTACAGTAAAAGATGAGTCTCCGTCCTGGCTGGTGTGGCTCAGTGGCTTGAGCCCTGGCCTGCGAATGGGAAGATCAGCAGATTGGTCCCTTGTTAGGGCCCATGCCTGGGTTGTGGACCAGGTCCCTAGCTGGGTCTCTAACTGACTGATGTCTCTCTCACACACTGATGTTTCCCCCCATGTCTTTCTCCCTCCCTTCCCCTCTCTCTAAAGGTAAATAAATAAAATCTTTAAAAAAATAAAGTCTTATACTGCACCTGCTCCTCACTCCTGCAGCCAGAAACAATCTGAATGTTCAGCATGTGAGGAAGCAGACCCTGCCACTTCCCGAGTGGAGACCCTTCCATGGATCTCAGAGTCTGCTCTCGGGCCCTGCCCTCCCTTCTGCCCTCAGCTCACGCCACTCTCCTCCTGGCTCATAGTGGGCCGTTCTCTGGCTTCTAACCAGTTCCTAGAGAGGCTCCCCCCACCCAACAGGCCTTTCTCCTCCTCCAGGAATCCTCCTCCTCAGTTCTTCAGGGCTCAGGTCAGTGCCCCGTGGTTCAGTGGCAAGTTCTTCTCTTGAGGCCCAACCCCATGCGAGGTGTCCAAGTCCATCCTCCACCCTCCGGTCAGCGGTCACACACAGCTGGACCCCTGCGTGCCATGCTCTACTGCTGTCCATCACTAAGGGGCACGTTAGGGTTGGCCCAGGGCGCTGTGGGAAGCGGGGAGGGGCCCTGGCCCAAACGTGGGTGAGCTCAGGACCTGACGGATCATTCCTTTATTTGATATGTGTCATAGTGCCTCCTGTGACCCAGTTTTGGGGAGACGCGAGCGAAGGAGAGGGACACACTCTCCAGGGACTTCCAGACCAGAGCAGGGAGGCCGGCAATAAACAAACACATGCGATCATTTGAGACTGTGATAAGTTCACAAAGGACACACACGGGGGATTTAGTAGGAGGTTTTGGGGCGGGGGGCAGTCACACCGGAACGTGCAGTCAGGAAACTCTCCCAGAGCCCCGAAGCACAGGAAGGTGCCAGGGAGAGGGCTCCCAGCAGGGCAGACAGCACGCCCCGTGCACGGGCCTCGAGTCGGCAGAGTGGTCCGGTGGGCTCAGGGAACGGGGAGGTGAGCAGAGGTGGGCCAGGCGGGGCTGCAGGCTGGGTTAAACGTGGAATTCCTCCAGGGGCCTTGGAAGGGTTTTCAGCAGGGCAGGGGCGTGACCGGTCCGATTTACATGGGAGCTGGTTGTGGGAACTGCATTTTGTGAGTCCTTTCTGCACTTTTTTGTTTATCTCATGGTCTTGGGATAGCTTAGGGAAGGTTATTTTTGTTCTCTGGCCATTTTGGCTGAACCAACGGCAGGGCGCCGAGCAGAAGGGCAAGTTTCAGCAAACCTCCAACATGTTTCTCTGTGACCTTGGGGACTGTCTCCCCCGAGAGGGACACTCGTGCCCCCGAATGGTGGACTCTGTGTCCTCGATATCCTGCCACTCAGCACCTCTGAGGCCCGCCGTCCACTGAGGGCAGAGGCGTCCATGGAGGCTCTACAGACAAACCAAACTGACAGACGTATGTCGAGCCCCCGCTGGGAGGCGAGTTGGAGGGTGCGCTGTCTCGTGCACGGAAAGATGGTGGGTTCCATCCCTGGTCGGAGTGTGTACGGGCTGCAACTGATGGATGTTTCTCTCTCTCCCTTCCTTCTCTCTAAAATCAATGACAGTGTATCCTTGGGTGAGGATAAAAGAAGTGGGTCTATGTCCAGATCTGTATTTTATGTTCAGGAGTTGGTTTCCACGCCCGTGGGGGCTGACAAATCTGAAACCTGCAGGGCAGGCTGGCGGGCTGGACGCTCGGGTAGGAGTCGATGACGCGCCCTGAGACAAGTCCTGCTCTGGGAAGACCTCAGTTTTTGCTCTTAAAGCCTTCAGCCGACTGGAGAAGGCCCACCCACATGCCGAGGGTAAGGAACTCCTTGTAGCTGTTAGCCGCCCACACAAAAGGCCTTCACGGCAGCATTTAGACTAGTATTTGAATAAGTAACGGGGCACTATAGCCTAGCCAGCTCGATGCATAAAGCTATCACAGTAAAAGATAGAAAAAATAAAAGTTCTTATTCTAGGACCAACTTGTGAAATCTTTGAGCTCCCCTGGGGTCTTTGCTCTGTTGCTCCGGGCAACCCCGTGTGTGA
>PVKM010052214.1:0-10304 GCA_004027735.1 Carollia perspicillata
TCCCCGGCAGGGACAGTTCTGAGTTCTGAAGCCTCTGCCGCGCGACTGGCACCGCGACTCTCGGAGCGGGAAGTCGACTGAGCTCGACTCTCACGCCCAGCAAGGAGGTGCTGGCACAGACGTCTTCGGCGACCTCATTAGAGGCCTAACAAGAGGGAGGATTGTGTCAGGGTCACCCCGAGGTCAGGCAGGACAAAGAAACAAACAACGCAGCACTAGTGTCCCTGGGAGGCAGCTCCTCAGACTGGGCGGCTCGGCTGAAGGAGCTGAAATGGTTTCACTGCTGGGACTTCAGGACTCTCCGCAGCAAGTCCGGGCCCGAGTGCGTGTCTCAGGACTGCAGCCTGGATTCCGAGGCCCAGCAGGCCCGGGAGCTGAGTGGGACTGGCCACACCTGCCGGGAAACGTTCTGGAAGCACACAACCCGGGCCTCCGTTTATGTCTTCCCTGCTCTCTGGCACCGCCCCTCTGCTCGGGCCACAGCCCAGCTCAGCTCCCTTCATTCGGAACTTCGGAGGTTCGAGTGATTCTCCTTAAAGGGAATGGCATCACTGAGCACCAGCTCCCCTCTTTGGGCTCCGGAAAGCTTGCTGGGGCAGATGGATTCTATCT
Source organism: Carollia perspicillata (assembly GCA_004027735.1). Taxonomy (NCBI): domain Eukaryota; kingdom Metazoa; phylum Chordata; class Mammalia; order Chiroptera; family Phyllostomidae; genus Carollia; species Carollia perspicillata. The sequence continues at coordinate 613 of PVKM010052214.1, forward strand.
GAACTCACGGGAGGTCCAGGTGTAGGAGGGAAAGTGGTGCGATTCCTAGGAGGTGGTGGAAGGGGGCGGGAGGCCCAGGGGAGCCGCCCTCTTGGGTAGACGGACACACAAACTTCTCTTCGCAGTGACGTGGGAGGGGTGCGGCTCTGGGAGAGCAGAGCTGTGAGGGTTCTGCCACCCTCGGCGAGAGGGTGGGGTAGCCACTGCTCCAACTCCTAGGGCCGTGGGGCCTGGTGCACCTCGGAGGGGGCTGTGGGGCTTGCCGCCTGTGGCTGCTTGTCATGGATCCCCGGGCCGGGGGTGGAAGGTGGCAGGCAAATGCCCTCTTCTGATGCCCCTTCCTTAGCAGAGGCCAGACTGCCCGGGCCAAGGCTTCCTTCTTCCCTTCCCCTCCGGAAGCACCGCCAGCTACCACAGCCCCATCCACTCTGTGCTGGGGCCCATCACCTTCAGGTGCATCGTTCATTCATTCATTCGCTCACTCACTCCACACTTACTGAGAAGCGAGCCTGTACTGGAGACACAATAATGAATAGCCTCTGGCTCAGGGGAGTGCACAGGCTGATGGAGGAATCGCAGTCCTAACTGTACCAGCTAATACCTATCGAACGCTCAGATGTGCCAGCTTATAGCCCTCAAGACCCAGGAGCTTTCTGAAGCCGAGGTCTCAGTATCCACCTCCATTCCCCACTGTATCAGTCACCTCGGCCGCGGTAACAAAATACCGTAGACCCGGTAACACAATAACAGAGATTTATTTCTCACACCCGTTCTGGAGACTAGAAGTCCAAGATCAGGGTTCTGGGCGGGTGCTCAAGAGAAATCTTCCTGGCTGCCTTCTTGCCGTACCCTCGCGTGGCAGAGAGAGAGAAAGAGGGGAGGGGAATTCTAGTCTCTTCCTCTTTCACAGTCCTATCTTGGGGTCCCCATCCTCATGACCTCGCCCAAACCAAATTATCTCCCAAAGGACCCTGAATGCCATCACAGTGGGGCCAGGGGTTCCACATATGAACAGGGGGACGCAGTGGGTGCTCAGCAAACATTTGCTGAGCTGTGCGGAGGAGATCTATCTGTCTGCTGTTTCTCTGCCCCACCTGGTCCCCCAGACCCCGGTGTGGGGGGTTTTAATAGAGGGACACCACAGGCCCAACCCGCCGGCAGCTGGCCCTCCCGCCAGCCTGCGTTCTAGTTTTCTGATGCTTTGCTGTTTCCCCTCTCACAACATAATCTCCATGATCTCCAGTCTTTCCCGAATGCTGTGGAAAGGCTTGTTGTATTTATCTCCGGAGAATCTGCCGTGCCCCTGTGCAATTTCCCATTGTCATGGTTCATTTTAATTTCCTCTAAGGCTGTTGGCCACTCTCGTGTTCAGAAATAGCTTGTTCCACTTAATAAAAGCGCTTAAATATGCAGACATGAGAAGTTTCCTTGGCTCGCTCCTGAACCTCACAGCAAGGGGAGTGAGTTGCCTGCCCTGCCTTGTGCGGTTTGGCTGAGCACACGCCGGGGGGCTTGCGAGGGAGGAAAACTCAGAATGAAAGGTGTGGCAGAGCGGGACCCCAGCAGGGGCTTCTGCTGGAGACCCAGCAGGCCGGGGTGGCCATGCACCCGTCCTCCAGCCGACGGCCCACGGGTCTCCCGAAGTGCCTCCTCTTCCGTAATCATCAGAGCTCTGGCCTGGCAGGCGGAAGGTCTGGGTTCAAGTTCTGCTCCACCTCTAACTAGCCTTGTGGCCTTGCACGGGTCATTTCACCTCTCAGCATCCTGCTTCTTCATCTATAATATTGGTATGATAATTCTTCCAAAGGCCGATTCCAGTGAGGAGTGAAAATTCTCTGCTTCCAGGGCCCCTGCACAGAAGCTGGGCAGAAGTGGGGCTCGACAAACGGCAGTGATTGTTACTAGGAGGGGCCCCAAGAATGCCAGAAGGATGCCGCGTTGAAAGCAGTCTTCTAAACCAGCTCTCTCTGGGTTGCTGGGACCAGAGAGTCCCTCACTGACTGGGATTACCAAGGGGGGACAGAAAAGAGGGTCACAGGCTGGATCCTGCTTCCCACACCACGTCTACGGGAAGCCTAGCTGTTTGGCCATGAGACCAAAGCCAGGGTACCTCAAGCTCCGGTGGCAACTGGTCTGAATTGCAAGTCAAGGTCGTAGGGCCGTGTTGAGCCTGTAGTCCTAGTTAGCAGGGGCAGAGTCACAGGGCACCCTTCCTTGGCCTAAATAACAACAGTTAGGAGCCAAGAGTCTAGGGTGACTGCTATTTGGGACCAGGAAGAGGCAGGCACGAGGCACTGACTCAAAACTCCCAGTAGAACGGCCGCTGAAAGGCCTCGGCGTCGTTGGCTCAGAAAGCCACGTCCAGCCCTGTGGGGCTTGGCAGGATGCCGGTGCCGCCTGGCCCGAGGCTCAGCTCTGGGGTGGAGGTGGGGGCAAGGAGGGCGTTTTAAGTTTCGGGTCCTAAGTGTCCCCTAGACGGATATCCCAGGCAGCCTTGTGCAGCTCACCCTCAATGCCAAGGGCCCCTTGCAAGCCTCGCCCCTGGGGGCTCTGCATACCCCCAAGAAGCCCGGCCCCTTGCGCATCTTCCTCAAGGTATGGCACTGACATCACCACCTACACTGCTCAGGGAGGGCGAATTTGCAGAGTCACTTCCGGTCACAGCCAGAAGCTGAGACTAACCACTCACACCGTGCGCGCTCTACAACGCCTGGCAACACACATGCTCACACCGTGCGCGCGTGCACACGCACGCACTCACCTGCTGACACACGGAGCCCACAGCCCTGCACACACACATGGAACCCCGGCCCCCCAGGGCAGGAGACGCTGGCAGATGCCCCCTCCCACCCCACAGCATCTTCTTTCATCCATAGCCCTGCAGCATGAGCTCCCCTCCCAAACGTGTTTTCCCGATCCCGCTTCCAGCCTGACCCGTTCCAGTTCTACAACGAGAAAACATCAACAAACACGACGGAGGGAAACAGATGGCAACAATTACAGGCGGGAAAAAGCAGAGCCGTTCCCTCCACAAGGGCAGGCAAACACTTTGTCCCCAGGCGGCCTGTTGTCCCTGGGTCGCTACTGGGCAGTCTGGGGGCAGGGCTCTCCGGGGCCCCTGCCACTACGGGGACAGGCCGGCTCCGGGAGTGGGGAAATAGGCCAGCTCTGGCGCGAGCACGGGGGCCTTCAAGCACCACAGGCAGGCCCACCAGGACCTGGAAGCCGCCGCCTGCTCTCCAGGGAGGGAAGGACAGCCTTTCCAGCACATTCCAGGCTACCTCTCCACTGCTGATATCATCTGAGGCCCGAGGTCCAGGGGAATGGCCGCCTCCCCAGCACACTGGGCCCGCTGTGGCTGGGTGGGGTTTGGGGCCTGGCTGCCTAGGTCAAATGCCAGTCCTGACCCTTACAAGCGAGGTGCGCTGGGGCAAGCGAGTGGGCCTCTCTGTGCCATCATGCCCTCATGCTCAGACAGAGGTGACTCTGGAGTCTGCCCCACGGGATCACGTATGAGCATGTGCACAGGGCTTCGTGCTAGCCTGGGGCACGTGGGTGTTGCATGTGGAAGCTGCCTCGTCATTTCCCACTCAGAGAGCTGCTTCCTGTCTGGCGTGCACTCAACCTCGGTGGAGGCCTGCCCATCGGAGGATGATGAGGCAAACCTCAAGCTGTACCCTGAAGGATGGAGGGGGCACTCCAGGTGGGGAAGACGTGCACAGAAGTTAGGGTAAGTCCTGCTGTTGGCGTGGGGTGTCTGAGGGCCTGGCAGCAGACATACAGGTCTAGGGTCCTGAGCTGGGGTGTGCCGTGGTCCGTCCCCTGGGACCACCCTTCCTCCATCCTTTGCGGCTGGAGCAGGACAAGGGCTCTGCCCTCTAGCAGATCAGGTCGGTGAAGGAAACCAGTGTAACTTAGAGAGACCAAGTGCTGTGACAGAGGGTGGCACGTACTCCAGCCAAGTGGGTCTGGGAAAGCCTCTGTAGATCCCGAGGCCTCTGGGGGCTTGGCTCTCTCTTGGTAAGTGCTGGTGTTTCTCAGGATTCTATCACGTTCTTCTCATGCCTGCCTCTCCCACATCCCAGTGGGATCCTACTTGTGCGTCTGGACTTAATTTTGGCTTGAATGCCAGATATTTGTCCCTTTCAAATGCCTGCTGGACATCTCCACCTGGATGTCCTGCCCAAACCTCAAACTCAGCGTGTGCACCCCTGGATATTTCCCCTCTCCCCTCCCCAGGCCGGATCTGCTCCCTCTGCTGTATGCTATATCCCCCAAGGGGGCCCCACACTGTTGTTACCAAGGCAAGGAGGGACTCAGCTTTAATGGTCCCCCTCGCCCCCCACCAGCAGCCTTGCCGATGTCGCCTAATACTTCTCTCGTGGCCCTGACCCCCGGCCCCCTTCCACCTGTGCTCCCCCTGGCCTTCCTGTCATCTGTGGCATCCACCCTAATCTATTCTTTGTGTTGCAGCCAGTATTTTTCTAAGATGTACATACGACCAGTCACTCTTCCCTCTAAAACGCTCCAGGCCCACAGTCTAAGGGGTCAAGTCCAAACTCCCTCACGTGGTTCCCAAGGCCCCACTGGCCTCCAGGGCACCATTTCTGGCCACTCAGCCTGGCACTTCACATGCACTGGCTCTCCCTCGCAAGTCTGCTGCTTCCTATTTCTACACATTTCTGGCCCAGGTGTGGGCTCCCCTTCACCCAGACTCACTCCCTCTTGTCCTCGAAGACTTAGCATCTCCTCAGGGCAGCCTTCCCCAGACACCGGCCCAGGTGACGCCCGTGTGTGTGCATGGGCTGGATTCCCGTGGGCTTGTCTGTCTCCCACTACACCTCGAAGTCCTTGAGGTGGGGACTGAGCCCGACCTCCAGGGTGGGGCTTGCTAGCAGGTCCTCAATGTCGTCAGTAGGCTCTGCGGCTTCAGGTGCAACGACGGATTGCACGGGGGTGGGCAAAGGAGCTCACAGTTGAGAGAACGCACAACAGTTTATTCTGGTCTCGTCGTCTGCTTACGTGACTGTCTACCCACTTTTGCAAACCCACTTTTGCCCACCCTGTGTGACGAAGCCCATTGGTAGGCAGCACAGGCCGGTCGATAGAAACAAGAGTTAAGTTCCTATGGCATCTCACCGACATTGTCACTAAAGGATGTGGACAAAATGACATTGTTCGAGGACCTGCTGTCGCTGCGCAGGGAAGGTCTGAGGAGTGGAGGAAGCCTCACAGTGGGGCGGGGGCTCCTCGACGCTCCGAGCAGGTGGAGCGGGGCCGCCTGGGCTTACTGCCGGGGCCGGCTTCGCCGAGACCCTAAAGGCCCTCCGCCTCTCTCTTCCTGGTGTGCGTCCAGGGCAAAGCGAGCGTCGCGTCCTCTCTAATCAAGCTGTCAACGGGGAGTCCTGACACCTGGCATTGATTTTTCGCCGGAGGAGAGGCGGCTTCCCCTCTTCGCCTCGTGTCCCGCAGTCAGTTCATATTTTTAGACCGTGTCTCTTCTGTCCTCACAGACCGTGGCCTGATTCCGGGCCACTGGGACCTGGGTTGTCAGTGCTCCTGTCCCTGGGATGCTCGGAGTTTTAGGGGAGCCCCAGTCAAGGCCTGCATGAGTGGACCCACTTTCCTGACCCATTTCCCCCCATCACCCCATCACTCTGAGGCCTGGGCCCTTGGGGAGCACCTAGTGACTCTCAATATTCCACTGACTGGGCCGGGACCATGTGCTTATTGACACTGCAGGAGAAGCTGGCCCTGGCTCTCGGGGCACCTGGAGAAGCCCCTGTGTGTGATGTATCAGGCCCAGAACCTTCCTTGCTGTGGGGATATCACAGAATATTTCATTCACATTTTCCTTCCCCTTCTTGCAGGGGGTGAGCAGAGGGGAAGGCATGGGGTCTGGGGACCGAGGAGCAGGGGCTCTGGCTGGAACCTGCCACTTGCCATCAAGGGGCTGCCCTCCCCGGGCTGGGGAGCTGCAGCTGCCATGGGCGTGGCTCACTGCTGGTCTCCCAGCACCCACGGGGTGGGTCTAGGGACAGGGCGCAGGCAAGAGGCTGGAGAGCAGAGACCCACAGATGCAGCAGGGCCTTGTGCAGCGCCCTTCTCTGCTCTCCTAAGCCAGGTCCCCAGGCAAAGGGTCAGGTCCACCTGGAGGGGTGACTGGGCTGGCTAACTGTGTCAGCGTGGCTGTGCTGTGGTGCCCAGATGTGTGGTCATACATCATTCTGGATGCTTCAGTGAGTGTGTTTTGGGTGAGACTAACATTTAAATCGTTGAACTTTGAATACACAGACTGTCCTCACTAATGGGGGCGGGCCTCATTCAATCAGTTGAAGGTCTAAAAAGAGTAAAAGATGGACCTCCCCTGAACAAGAGGGAATTCTGTCAGCAAACAGCTTTGAACTGGAACTGCAACACGGACACTTCCCTGGGTGTCTGGCCTGATGGGCTGCCCTGCGGATTTTGGATTTGCTAGGCTCCATAATCACAAGAGCCAGTTCCTTAAAGTAAATATCGTGTGCGCGTGCACACACACACACACACTCACTCTTATTGGTGTGTACGGCATCTCCAGTAGAAGCCTGGGCTGGTCCTGGCCTGAAGGCTCCTCATTATGATGGATGGGCTGCTGTGCTATTCTCAGAAGGGAGAAACACGTCTGTATCCCAGGCTGTGGAGTTCCAAGGTATGGAGCCTAGCAGGCCTCCCAAGCTTTCAAAAAACGCAACCCTGGCCATGCCACACCTGTGTCAAGCTCCTCAGGGGCTCTCCACTGTTCTCAGGGCAAAGCTCAAGCCCTGCCAAGCACTCCACAGGTCCCCCAGGCCTGGGCCCCCTCTGGTCTGCAGCCTCATGCCTCACCACTCTCCTCACACACTCCTGCACCGTCCCTCCCCACCCCCACCCATTCTTTTCTTGTCTGTCTGCCTCCGCATTCACAGTCCTCCCCAGAAGGCTCTGCTGCCACCTCTTTGCTTGTCTAACTGCAACTGAAGCTTCAGTACAGCCATTACCCCCTCCAGGAAGCCTTCCCTGACTATTCTCCAACCCCAAATCTGGGCTATATCTTCCTTCTCTGGGCTGTTACGGGGCTCAAAGCTGATCTCGATCTGGGGTCTGCTTCCTCCTCTAGCTTGCGAGTTCCTCAAGGGCCTGGGCAGGGACAGAGTTGGCACAAAGTGTTTGCTGAGTGAGTGACTGTGGGTACACATGAAACGGTCACTTCACATGGGCTTTCCCCCCTAACATACTCCAGTGGGTCACTCAGACTCATGTTTAGACCATTTTTGGTGGACGGAATACTGTTATTTGCCAAGACCCTAGAGAAAAAGTACTGATGGTCTAAAGAGAAAGGATAACAACTTTGCTGTGCACTCAGCCTAGTGAGGACAGAGCTAAGCTCTTCATTATTCGATTGAATCTACTCCGTATGACAAGGTTCACAGGCGCGGCTCAGAGAGGTTCCTTAACTTGCTGAAAGCTGTGATAGCTAACGAAGTAGAATGGAGAGACGAAGCTGGATCCGAGTAGAAAACCTGTGTGCCTAACCACGGCGCTCCAGAGCCCAGCGTTACTTTTATTCGTGGCAACAGTGCCCAGGTGGGCTATGGGATCTGTGCTGCCGGAAGCCCCCGCCCCATGTGGACTGCATCAACGGACCTTCCACGGCCCTGCTGACCGTGGGGCGTGGCTGCTGGGGCAGACCTGGCCTCTGAGGCACTCGCCTCTGCTCCTCTCAGTGCCCAGCCTGAGCTCTGGCCTGTGGCCCTCCCTGCCCTGCCCACCAGCCCCAGGGCACTGTCACCTGGGTGGAAACAGAGGCTGGGCTGGTAGAAAGGAGTGGGGACCTCTCTGCCCCCAAGGGCCACCTGGAGGGAGAAGAGAGCTGCCGGAGCCTGCGAGGGGCTTTTCTGTTTTTTTCTGCCAGAGCAATCCTGAGGGTATGGAAGGGCCTCTTGCCAGGACCTGGGTCTTGATCCCATTAAAAGGGTGTCTGCAGCACTCAGATAATGCTGAGTTTTACTTCCAGGAGCTCAGCAGGACCCTGAGGCCGAGGCCGGGCCTACTCCTAGGAGGCCGGGCCAGGCTGGAGGCGGGGGGTGTGGAGCTGGGCCTGTGTATCAGGCCTACTCAGCCTGGGTCCAGTGCTCTTCGAAGGTGTTTCCTGGGCGGGGGGAGCCAGGAGGTACCGGGCGGGAGAAGCCAGGGCTGCTTGCGTTCCCTGTCCCTCCTGTCACCCTGTCCCTCCTGTCACCCTGTCCCTCCTGTCACCCTGTCCTTCTTTCCCCTCACAACACAGTTCATAGCCTTTGATTTTCTCAGCAGAGAGGTGGGGCCACAGAGCTTGCTGGAGCCACTGGCCTCATTCTGAACACTTTGGGGATTCGGGGGCCCTGTTTTTCTCACAGAGGACACAGCTGATCTGGTCAGGTTATGAATTCAGGTAAGATTTTAATATTTCAGTGCCTGCCTTCTTAATATCATCTGTATTACTCAGGTTCTCCAGAGAAACAGAGCCAACAGAATATACACACAGGGTCTGGCAGAAATGACGCCTGTGTGAGGGTGGTTGGTGGGGTAATGATGTCGGTGTAATAACTTGTAATTTTAATTCGAACATTTCACCTAAAATGTTATATGGAGTGTTTGAGTGTGATACTGTTAATGTTACAGAATCACAGGCTTATGATTTTTATTAAAAAGGCGGGTTATTTGTGCCAGACCCTGCATATAAAGACTGTATACCGTGGGCAATTGGTATGTGTACCTGGGGGAAGCTCCCGTCTGAGAGCTGGCCGGTGGGAGGGCCAGGAGGAGCCGGTGTTTCCATTTGAGTCCAAAGGCAGGAAGGAACCCACGTCCCAGCTCCAACAGGCAGGCAGGAGGATCTCCTTGTTACTTGTGGGGGTGTCAGTCAGCCTTTTTATTCTGCTCAGGCTTCCACCTGGTGACGTGATGCCCACCCACGTCGGAAAGCACAACCTTCCTCCTCATCCCACTGGTTCGAATGCGAAGCCCACGCGGAAACGCCCCCGGAGACACGCAGACCGACATCCGACAAAACACCTGGCCATCCCCTGGCCCAGTTACGCTGATGCATAAAATGAGCAGTACACCATTGGCTACAACGTCCACAATTCCATCACCTCTTTTAGACAGATCTGTGCCGTGGGTAGGGAGAGTCCAGGCAGGATGGGGGTGGGGGGAGGCGGGAAGCTGAAACAATAAAAATACCAAGCAGGGCTTGGGAACTCCTTCCACGGGGACGGAACTTTTCTCTGGCTCCTCCTTCCGAAAAAATACGGTCCCCTCCCAGGACAGGCAGGGTCTGCCTCTTTTCCACCCCCCAGCAAACAGAGGAAATAGCGCCGCCTCCCAGCCACACCCACTCCCATCTCAGCTTGGGCGCCACACAGCTCGTGTCCTAACCGCTCAACACCCTTGGGTGCCTCTCCCGGCCCAGCCTTCCCGAGTGGCTGCTTTCCGCATTACCCACAACATCAAAAATGTTCCACTGGTGAATTCAAGATTCCTAAAAAATAGATTCAAAACGCTCTGAATATTTTAACACTCTCTGAAGAAGCAATACATCGGAGAAAAAGCTGTAACCTTTAGTGCTGCTGATACTATCTAGACGGAGGGCTGATTAGGAGGGCCGGTTCTCATTCTGCACGGCCACCACTGGTGGC
>PVKM010052215.1:0-10283 GCA_004027735.1 Carollia perspicillata
AGTGTTTAGAAGGTAAGTTTGAGTCCTCACATGTCTGAAAATGTTTTTTTTTCCTACCCTTACACTTATTTGTATAGAATTCTAGGTTAGAAAAGATTTTTTTGCAGAAGTTTGAAGACCTGCTCTATTACCTTCTGACTTTCAGCATACATATCGAGTAGTCTTTTTCTCTCTGATTTCTTATTCTATATGTGCAAACTGGTACTCTTTTGTTTTCTTTGGGGATATTTAGAATCTTTTGTGATTTTTTATTAGTCTATAACATCATGATGACTTGTACTAGGACGGGTTTAAATAATTTTTTTGCTGGGAAATTTGTAGGCCTTTTTAGTCTAGAAACTCAGATCTTGCGATTCTAGTTACTTGAAAAAAAATTTTTAATCCTATTGTACATTCTCTTCTCTTTCCTTTTTTACTTCTATTCTTTCTCCCTGTTCACCTGTTTGTTTATTTGTTTGTCTTTGATACTCTAACTTTTTGAAGATTGGCCCTCCTGGGTGGAGTTATTAATTTTATATTTTTTCTTCCCCATTTTTCTTCTCTTATATTTCAGTTTACTTTTTGAGAGATTTATCTTCTAACTCTTATGCTTCCTGAATATTCCTCTCTTTATTATCAACATTCTATAGTCTTATTTCTCTTAGAATATTAATTATAATAATTTTTTGAAAATTTCTTCTATCTTGTCTTTATTTTCTTCAACATCCTTTAGTTTTGGGTTTGTATTGGTCTCTAACCTTTACCCTACATGACTACCTCAAATACCTATTGATTTTGGGCTGACAGTTAATATTTGAAGTACAGACACCAGAACACAGACACACAAAACATACCATATCCTGACTAGATGAGCTCAGTATGCCTAAGTGGACCTGGTGGACTGACTGGTGTCATTGTCCAGGACACTTTGTTGGGGGATTCATGACTGTCGGTGTCTTCCAGTTTTTACTATTCTGAGCTATTCTGAGTCCTCAGATGAGAATCTGGAAGGGTAAACCTAGTCAAGGGTTAAAAAGGAGCTGGAGGAGTGTGCAGACTGTCTCTTATTCCCCATCTGTCCAGTCTCTCTTCTTCCTGCTATTTCCAGGGTCACCTTTTGCAGAGAATAAATCTGAGATTGACCAGGGAAGAAGAAGCAATCTGGAGCTGTAGTTTATTTTCATTTTTATTCTTTTGCATTTTAAAACAAATATCAAAAGTATGTGTTGAGCCCTGGCTGTTGTGGCTCAGTGGATTGAGTGCTGGCCTGAGAACCAAAGGGTCGTCAGTTCAATTCCCAGTTAGGAATGGGAAGCAACATGCCTGGGTTGCAGGCCAGATCCCCAGCAGGGGATGTGCAAGAAGCAACCACACATTGATGTATCTCTTCCTCTCTTTCTCCCACCCTTCCCCTCTCTCTGAAAATAAATAAATAAAATCGTTTTAAAAAGTATATATTGATATTCTTGCAAAATTAGTTTGTGAATGATTTTATTATACAGGAAAAAATATGAATATCTTCTCATAGCCAAAAGTCCTGAGCACTATGAGATCTTGTTGAGAGCAGTGCACAGCAACATACAGAAATGGGCTTACAGCCACTGTCATGCTTTATGGATGTAAAGCTATCAAAGAGTGTAACAAAATCACATTGAGTTCAGTAAGGATTTAATTGACATTTTAATAAAACACATTTCTCTCTTTCCCTCTCTCTAACATAAACTGATGTCTTGCAACTGAAAACCCAGAGCTGAATTAAGTGATTGTAATGGTAAAAATATGAGAATTTATAATATTAAGCCACCTCATATCATAAAAATCACTTGATTTTCACCACCACCAACATTACATTGATAATGAAGGAGGTGTTGGTACAAGTTAGGGAGTGAGGCTTTGAAAAGTTACACAATGGGAGTAGGGTCTGCTCATAGGCCCTTTCGGCAGGTTATAAGGGAACTCTTTGGATGATGTCGAATATTACCTAGCAACCCTTACTACTGCCAAGTCCTGTTTGCCCAAGATCACAAAAAGATTATATTCCAGGACCCAGGAACAAATTCAGAGCAATCTCTGAATAAGAAAAGAATTGAGGTCAGTTTTCATACCATTTATATCTCTTTGACTAGGGAGGTTATGTGATAACTTGATAAACAAGGGGTAAGAGTTACATAGACTCCCTTTTCTATGTCCTTGATGTAATTGCTTCATAAACAGAACTTCTGTGAAGCTCCCTGTTTGTAGTTCCATAACTGTCTTTTCTCTACGAGGTACCTGGTAGTCAACTTTCCAAGCCTCTGTGGGATTCTCTGGGGAAATCACCTTTCTTCAAGGCTTCACCTTAGTTTTCAGCTTCTTGAATGGGTGGTGTCAGTCATCCATCTGCTTTTCTAAATTTTGTTGCTGTCATCTCTACTTCCATTCTTTTTGTTTTGAGGGTCTATGTGTGTATTCAGTCCGCTAACTTCTAGTTCTGTAATTGCCATTGGCCTTGGTTAGGTGGCCTCAAGCATGTCTAGTAATCCTAACACTTTTGTATCTTTATTTTCATATTGTACAGTAATTTTACTTTAAATTATTCAGTACGCTATTTTACTTATTTCAGATGCCTTTGAGTTGGTTCTAATTATTGAACTATCTGTGCATTGTATGTAACAAGCATTTTTAAGCTATTGTATACAAGTGGAAAGGGTATTAGAAGTGTAACTGTGCTATTATGTCAATAAAGACCTCTTGACACCTAAAAAAAAAGGGAATGTCTAGGAAAGGCTAGACTTGATTTCTGTTACACATTACATGTGTTTTTTTTTTTCTTTACTTCTAGGTCTACCCAAAGCAGCTGTGATTACTCAGCTGCAGGCTTTAAAGGGTTCGGTCGGACTGTGGGCTTTTGGTTGTACTGCAGACGATATCATTTACATAACCCTTCCTCTGTATCACAGCGCAGGATCTCTCCTGGGAATTGGCGGATGTATTGAGTTAGGTGAGTTTTTATTTTGTTTACAGTAAGTTTTCAAAATGCCTAATAATTAGAACTCATGTTTTTAAAGTTTTAAACTATACCAGTAGAATTCAGAATGATTGTGTGTGTATTACATAATCATACCATTTAATAAATTGTACAATTTATTAAAAGTACATAATTTCATTACATATTCAGTATATTCCTTTTTTCTAATTTTGACAAGTTTATTTTACTGTATTTTTTATTGTATTTTTCCATTACCATTTAGTCTCCTTCCACCTCCCTTTCTTCCACAGTCACCACACCGTTGTCCACGTCCATGAGTCCTTTTTCCTTTTTGCTCAATCGCTCCACCCCTCACCTCACCCCTGCCTGAGCTGTCCTCCTGGTCTCTGTCTATGAGTCTGTCTCTATTTTGTTTATTAGTTCAGTTTGTTCATTAGATTCCACATATGAATGAAATCATATGGTATTTGTCTTTCTCTGACTGGCTTAGCATACTATTCTCCAGGTCCATCCATGCTGTCACAAAGGGTAAAACTTTCTTCTTTTTATGGCCAAGTAGTATTCCACTGTGTATATGTTCCATCGTTGTTTTATCCACTCATCTACTGATGGACATTTGGGCTGCCTCCATATTGTAGTATTGTAAGTAACGCTGAAACAACATAGTGTTTGTTTCAAATTAGTGTTTTGGATTCCTTCAGATACATTCCCAGAAATGGGAATGCTGGGTCAAAAAGCAGATCCATTTTTAATTTTTTGAAGTATCTACATACTGCTTCCCACAGTGGCTCCACCAGTCTGTATTCCCATCAACAGTGCAAAAGGGTTCCCCTTTCTCCACCTCCTCACCAGAAATTGGTGTTGGTTGATTTACTGGTGATAGCCATTCTGACAGGTGTGAGATGATTAGTAATGTTGAGCATCTTTTCATGTCTATTGGCCATCTGTAAGTCCTCTTTGGAGATGTGTCTCTTCAGGTCCTTTGCCCATTTTTTAATTGGGTTGTTTGGGGGTTTTTTGGTGACGAGTTTCATAAGTTCTTTATAAACTTTGAATATTAACCCCTTATCAGGTATATCGGCAAATATGTTCTCAAATTCTGTGGGTTGTCTTTTTATTTTGTTGATGTTTTCCTTTGCTAGGCAAAACTTTCTTAGTTTGATGTAGTCCCATTTGTTTAATTTTTCTTTTGTTTCCCTTGCCTGAGGAATATATCATAAAATATTGCTACAAACAATGTCCAAAGATTTTGCTACCAATGTTTTCTTCTAGGATCTTTGTGGTTTTAGGTATAACATTTAAAACTTTAATCTATTTTGAATTTATTTTTGTGTGTGGTGTAAGAAGATGGTCTAGTTTCATTTTTCTGCATATATCTTCCAATTTTCCCAACACCATTTATTGAATAAACTATCGTTAGCTGATTGCATGTACTTGCTTCCTCTGTTGAATGTTAATTGACTAGAAAGTTGTGGGTTTATTTCTGGACTCTCTAGTCTGTTCCATTGATCTATGTGTCTCTTTTTATGCCAGTACCATGCTGTTTTGATTACTATGGCCTTGTAGTATAGTTTGATATTAAGTAGCATGATTCCCCCAACTTTGTTCTTCTTTCTCAGGATCTCTGTTGCTATGTGGGGCCTTTTGTGGTTCCATATAAATGTTTGAAATATTTATTCTAGGTCTGTGATATGCATCATTGGTATCTTGATAGGAATTACATTGAATCTGTAGATTGCTTTGGGTAGTATGGATATTTTAATCATGTAAATTCTTCCTATCTATGAACATAGTAGGTGCTTGCACTTATTTGTACATTCTTCAGTTTCTTTCTTCAGTGTCTTATAATTTTCCAAGTATAGTCTTTTACATTCTTGGTTAGGTTTATTTCTAGGTATTGAGTTCTTTTTGAAGCAATTGTAAAATGGGATTGTTTTCTTAATTTCTCTTTCTGTTAGTTCATTACTGATATGTAAAAATGCAACTGATTTCTGGATATTAATTTTGTATCCTGCTACTTTGCTGAATTCATTTATTAGTTTTAGTAGTTTCTTGGTGGGATCTTTGGGATCTTCTGTGTACAGCATCTGCAAATAATGATGGTTTTACTTTCTCCTTTCCAATTTGGATGCCTCTAATTTCTTCCTCTTGTCTGATTGCTGCGGCTAGGACTTCCAGTACTATGTTGAATAAGAGAGGTAAAAATGGACTTACTTGTCTTCTTCCCAATCTTAAGGGAAACACTTGTAGTTTTTGCCCATTGAGTATAATGCTGGCAATGGGTTTATCCTATACAGCCTTTATTATGTTTAGGTATATTTCCTCTATTCCCACTTTGCTGAGGGTGTTTATTATAAATGGTGCTGGATTTTATCAAAAGCTTTTTTTCTTCATCTATTGATATGCTCATGTGATTTTTATACTTTATTTTGTTTATGTGATGAATCACATTTATTGATTTGTGGATGTTGTACCATCCTTGCATTCCCAGTATAAATCCCAATTGATCATGGTGTATGATGTTTTTGATGCATTGCTCTATTTGGTTCGCTAATATTTTGTTGAGATTTTTAGCATCTATGTTCATCAGGGATATTGCCCTGTAATTTTCTTTTTGTGTGGCATCTTTATCTAGTATTGGAATTAGGATAATACTGGCCCTCATAAAATGAGTTTAGGGGCCTTTAGTTCTTCTTGAATTATTTTAAATAGAGAAGGAGAGGAATTAGTTCTTCTCAGATTGTTTGGTAAAATTCACCTGCGAAGCCATCTGGTTCAAAGCTTTTGTTTGTTGGGAGTTGTTTAATTACTGCTTGAATTTCACTAGGTGTAATCTGTCTACTCAGGTTCTTTGATTTTCCTGATTTAGTTTTGGAAGATTGTATATTTCTAGGAATTTATCCATTTCATCTCCAGGTTGTCCAGTTTGTTGGCATATAGTTGTTCATAATATTTTCTTACAATCCTTTCTATTTCTTTGGTGTCAATTAGTATTTCTCCTCTTTCATTTCTGATTTTATTTATTTGGGTCCTCTCTTTTTTTCATGAGGAGTCTGGTTAAAGGTTTGTCAATCTTATTTATCTTTGCAAACAACCAGCTCTTGGATTCATTGATCTTTTGTATTTTTTTAGACTCTATTTCATTTATATCAGCTCTGATATTTATTACTTCCTTCCTTCTACTCACTTTGGGCTTTGTTTGTTGTTCTTTCTTAGGTTCCTTTAAGTGCAAAGTTAGATTATTTATTTGAGCTTTTTCTTATTTTGAGATAGGCCTGTAATGCTATGAATTCCCCTCTTACTATTGCTCTCCCAGTGTCCCACAGATTTTGGATTGTTGTGTCCTGATTTTCATTGGTTTCAAGGTCTCTTTTTTCTTTCTTGATCTTGTTGTTGATTCACTCATTTTTAATAATATCTTATTTAGCTTCCATGTCTTTGGGTGTTTTTTCAGTTTTCTGCTTGTGATTGATTTCTAGTTTTATAGCATTGTGGTCAGAGAAGATGGCTTGGTATGATTTCAATCTTCTAAAATTGATTAAGACTTCTTTTATATCCTAACTGTGGTCTATCTAAGAAAATGTTCCATGTGCACTTGAAAAGTACATATATTCTGCTTTGGGGTGAAATGCCATGAAGATAATAATTAAATCCATTTAATCTAGTGTGTTGTTCAAGGCTGCTCTTCTTCTGGAAACCTTCTATGTTGATTTTCTTCTGGAAAATCTACCCATTTAAGTCAACAGGGTATTAAAATCCCCCACTATGACTGTGTTTCTGTCAGTCTCTCCCTTTATGTCCATCCAGATTTGCTTTACATATTCAGGTGCTCCTATGTTGGGTCTATAAATGTTTATTAGGGTTATAGCCTCTTGTTGGAGTGTTTCCTTTGTCATTATATAGTGTCCTTCTTTGTCTCTTACTATAGTCATGCTTTTAAAGTCAATTTTGTCAGATATAAGTATTGCTACCCCAGCCGTTTTTTTCCTTCCATTTTCACAAAATATCTTTTTACATCGTTTTACTTTTGGTCTGTATGTATCTTTTGATCTGAGGTGGGGTCTTGGAGGCAGCATATACATGAGTATTATTTTGTTATCCATTCAGCTACCATCTGACTTTTGGTTAGAACATTTAAGCCATTTACATTTAAGGTGATGATTGATAGATACGTATTTAGTGCCATTAATTGTTAGAGTATTTTCCTGGTTTTTTTTTTCCTTTCTCCTTTTCTTCTTCTTCCTGTTAAAGCAAGCCCTGTAACATTTGTTCATTCAGGTTTTGTGTTAACAAACTCCTTTACTTTTTCTTGTCTGGGAAGCTCCTTTTTCTCCTTCAGTTTTAAATGATAGCCTTGCTGGGTAAAGAGGCCTTGTCTGTAGGTCCCTGCTTTTCATCTCCATGAATATTTCATGCCATTCCCTTCCAGCTTGAAATGTTTCTATTGAGAAATTAGATGACAATCTAATTGTTGATCTGCTTTTCTCTTGTGGCTTTTAGGATTCTCTCCTTGTCTTTAAGCCTTGTCATTTTAATTATGATGTGTCTTGATGTGGGCCTCATTGGGTCTGACTTGTTTGGGACTCTCTGAGCTTTCTGGACTTGTGTGTCTTTCCTTCACCAGATTAGGAAGTTTTCAGTCATTATTTCTTCAAATAAGTTCTCAATCTCTTGCTCACTGTTTTCTCTTTCTGATATTCCCATGATGTGGATGTTGTTACACTTCGTGTTGTCTGAAATGTTTCTTAAGCTTTCCTCATTTTTTAAAATTATTTTTTCACTTCTTTTTAAAAAATTTTCTTGCAAGAAAAAAATTTATATTTTATTGATTATGCTATTCCAGTTGTCCCTATTTTTCCTTCTTGGAACCTTTCACCCAGTACCTCCATTCCTTCCATCATCCCTCCCTTAGTTTATGTCCATGGGTCATGAAGTTCTTTGGCCACTCCATTTCCTACACTGTTCTTACCATCCCACTGTCTATTTTGTACCTACTGATTTGTACTTTTTAATCCCTGCACCTTTTCCCTTATTTTCCCCTTTCTCCCTCCTAGCTGATAACCCTCCAAATGATCTCCATATCTATGATTCTATTCCCATTCTGTTTGTCTGCTTAGTTTGTGTTTTAGACTTAGTTGTTGATAGTTGTTAATTTGTTGCCATTTTATTGTTCATAGTTTTGATCTTCTTTTTCTTAAATAAGTCTCTTTAACATTTCATATAAAAAGGCTTGGTGATAACTCCTTGAACTTGACCTTATCTGGGAAGCACTTTATCTGCCCTTCAATTCTGAATAAAAGCTTTCCTGGGTAGAGTAATGGAGATTGTAGGCCCTGACCTTTCATCTTTTTGAATACTTCTTTCCAGCCCCTTCTTGCCTGTAAGGTTTCTTTGAGAAATCAGCTGACAGTCTTATGGGAACTCCTTTCTAGGTGATTGTCTGCCTTTTTTCTTGCTGCGTTTAAGATTCTCTCTTCATCTTTAGCCTTTGTCATTTTAATTATGATGTGTCTTGGTGTGGTCCTCTTTGGATCCAACTTGTTTGGGTCTCTCTGTGCTTCCTAGAGTTGTATGTCTATTTCCTTCACCAATTTAGGGAAGGTTTCTTGGATTATGTATTTAAATAAGTTTTCAATTTCTTGCTCTTTCTCTTATCCTTCTGGCACCCCTATGATATGGATATTGGTACATTCGGAGATGTCCCAGAGGCCCCTTATTCTGTCCTCATTTTTTGAAATCTTTTTTTCTTCTTGCTGTTCTAATTGAGTGCATTTATCTTCTTTATGTTCCCTGGTGTTGGCTTGATCCTTGACTTCATTCCCTGCACTGTTGGTTCCCTGTAGGTTTTTCTTAATTTTACTTAATGCCAACTTCATTTCTGCCTGGGTCTTTCTTGGCTGTTGCAGTACCCGGTTATTTCTTTCAGCATCCTGATAACCAGTGTTTTGAACTCTGCATCTGATAGGTTGCATATCTCCATTTCATTTATTTTTTTTTGTTTTATTCTGTTCTTTCATGTAATAATTTGGGCCATATTTCTTTGTCTCCTGATTTTGGCAGCCTCCCTGTGTTTGTTTTCGTGTATTAGATAGAGTTGCTTTGACTCTCTGTTTTAGTAATGTGGCCTTTGCTATAGCAAAGGCACGTGGAAATTGTTTGGTGGCCTTAGGTAATCACCAGGGTGAGGCAACCCATTCATTTCACTACTTTGTGGCTTTGTGTGGGGGAGGGCTGAGAAAGGGAAAATGACGATACCTGGCCTGTGGTGATTGCCTGGGAGGAAGCTGTCTCCTTGCATTTACCCTGTTGCCAGTCAATTCACTTTCTCCCCTTCTCTCCATTTGTCACTTGTGCCCTTCCAGCTGTTGCCCTGGCACTGAATCCTAGAGGGGGTGGGTTCTGCATAAATCCTGAGACCTTTGTGGGTCCTTTAAGAGGACTCTCCTGAGAAACCTGCAGTTTCCTCCATGACCCCAAACCCCACTAGTCTTACAGCCAGAAGTTCTTCCTGGCACTGGAACCCTTGGCTGAGTAGTCTGTTCTTGGACTGGGGTCACTTGGTCCCAATGTTTCACTCCCAATTTTTATCCACCGCACAAGAATTTGGGACCACTTGTTCTACCACCTCTCTGTGGCACTCTGTATCTCCGCCTCTCCTACCCATTTGGATGGATGTAGCTTTTTTAAATCCTTGATTGTCAGACTTCCATATAGCTTGATTTTCTGACAAATCTGGGTGATATTTGTGTTGCAGTCTGGTTGTAATGTTTGCAGTAGTTGTGTGCAGAGGCTAAGTGTGTTTACCTACCCCTCCATCTTGACCAGAAGTCCTTAATTCTTTTATTCTTTTTGCGTCTCTGCTTGGGTGTCCTTTTCTACATTGTCTTCCAAGGCACTGATTAGATCCTCTGCTTCTTCTAACCTACTGTTTATTCCTTCCAGATTATTATTTATTTCAGATATTGCATTCTTTACTTTTAACTGGTCCTTTTTTATGGTTTATATGTTTTTTTTTTCATGCTGTTGAGTATAATCTTTACTCTAAACTCTCTGTCCAAATAAATTGCTTGCCTCCATTTCATCTAATTTTTATTCTGGAGAATTATCTTATTTTTTCATTTGGGACCTGTTTGTGTCTATTTGTTTCTATGTATTAGGTTGATCTGCAAAGATTCTGGTGCAGACCTTGTCCGATGCTGCTTGTTACTGGCCCTGTGCAATCTGTTTGGGGCTATCGGTGATCTGCAGAGTGTGGCTCCCTCTGCTGGACCTAGCAGTCTGAGCCAGAGGTTTTTCAGCAGTTAGGGCACTGGCTGAAAGGATGCCACTGCCTGAA
>PVKM010052216.1:0-10290 GCA_004027735.1 Carollia perspicillata
TCAGGTTGTTGCCTGTGCTTCTGATCTACCAGCTATAAATTAGAGGCTCCCATGAAGCCCTCTTTGAGTTCAATTAATTTGCTAGAGCAGCTCACAGGACTCGGAGAAACATTTACCTTACTATATCATGGGTCTATTATAAGAGGACAAGACTCAGGAACAACCAGATTGAAGAGATTCATAGGCCTAAGGATGGGGAAAAGGCTCAGAGCTTCCACGACCTGTCCCAGCAAATCACCACACGTTCACTAAGCAGGAAGCATTTTCTAGTTGTTTGGGGATTTTATGGAGGCTTCCTTACAAGGGCACGATTGATTAAGTCATTGGCTATCTGCGATTGAACTCAATTTCCAGACCCTCTGCCCTCCCCACAGGGGAGGCTGTAGGTTGGGGGTGGGGAGGCATGACAGTTCCAGACCCCCAATTACATGACTGGTTCTCCTGGCAATCACCCCATCTCATGTTGCTTTCCAAAAGCCGCCTCATTAGTATAACAAAAGACACCTTGATCTCTCTCTTCACGTAGGAAATTCCGAGAGTTTCAGAAACTCTGTGCCAGAAACTGGATGAAGACCACAAACACATTTCTTGTTATAAATCACTACATCACAGGGACTGGCTCATCAAAATCACCTTTTTGAGGCAAAAGTTTAAAGGTGCAAACTTTGACTTTTTGTTATCTTAGAGCCCCCGGAAATCACAGGGTGCTGTTACCCTCATGGTGGGGCAGGAGAATAAAGCAGACGGAGGGGAGAGTGATGTCCTGTGGATGACGAGAGCCTCCTGCTCCACGCCCACCAAGTCCACAGCCACTTCGCATGACCTGGGCCGGGTCGCTCACCTCTTCTGGACTTGAGTTCTGCATTTCCACATTAAGGTGCGTGGAAATGGTGGAAACTAAGACCCCTTCAACCACTAACAGTCAGCCCACACTGTCGGCCCGCCACAGGCAGCTGCTCTCTTCCATGCAGGCCGTGAGAACTGGGAAAGCAGAAGTGGGCAAGCAAAACACCCCAAGCAGCCCCTGTAAAGTATGTAAAATTATTTTTCAAATCAAAAATGAGTCAGATATTTTTGTCTGGGTACAGACAAAATGGGTAGGTACCTGGCTGGGTGGTTCAGTCAGTTGGAGAGTCATCTCAATGCTCCAAGGTTGCAGGTTCAATCCCCTGTCAGGCTACATACAAGAATCAACCAATGACTGCATAAATCAGTGGAACAACAAATTGATGTCTCTCTCTCAAATCAATCAATTTTTAAAAATCAGACTTTTTATAACATGTAGTACATTAGTGGTACTGAGAATTGCTAAGAGGCACTCGTTGTATGCCAGTGGTACTTCTATTTAGGATTAAGGACAACATTAAAGATAGTAATTCACTGACATGAGCAAAGGTTGGGAGGGGGCAGGGGTAGTTGAGGAGGGTGGGTAGAAATTATCTATATCTCACCAAATTATCTCTGAAAAAATATGAATAATCTGGAAAGTATGTAACTGATATTTTGATCCTTAATTTGAACTTTTTTAACATTGATTTTACTTATTTTGATGTACACTAACTCAAACCAAACTGGGGACATGAAGGTAGCATAGTGAACTGAGTGGTGGTCTCTGCAATATGTCTACATCCTAGTCTCCAGAGCTTGAGAATGTCACCAGTATGGGAAAAAAAGGAAATAGTACTTTGTGAATAAAAAGGGGACTTTATAGTAAGTCTGACGAGTCCAGTGTGATCTGATCATAAATTCCTAACTGAGCAGGTCACTGTGAGTAGTCACGCCCCAAGCATATGACTTATTTAGAAAAAGTTTTATTTTTGCTCTAAGTAAGCCCTGTCCATTGTTTCTGTGCATCTAGGTTAACACACTTCTGAGATGCCTCTTTTTCAGACACCTCCAAAACTAAACCACCTTTGAGAAACTACATAATCTTGCTAACTATCCCATACTCCAACCCCATCTTGCTTTCTCCCACCTTCATGTAACCTTTCTTACATTCCCTCCTTAATTCAAAGGCATAAAGGAAGCAGCAAAGTTGTTTTCCTCTGGAGCATTTGAGATCTTGCTTCCTGGCAGCTGTCATCAGCTTGGCGCAAATGAACTTGCTTTATTGGGGGTGAGGGTTGCTACTCTTTTTTTTTTAATTGTTGACACTATTACAGATGTCTTCCTTTTCCCCTCCTTCGCCACCTCCTCCCAGCCCCACCTCCCTCTTCCCTCTGGCCATCACCACACTGTCGTCTGTGTTATGAATTATGCATATATGTTTTTTGGCTAATTACTTCACCTTCTTTCATTCAGTTTCCCTTCCCCCACTCCTCTGAGAACTGTCTGTTCCATGTATCTTTGCCTCTCTTTCTATTTTGTTTGTTAGTTTATTTTGTTCATTAGATTCCACATATGAGTGAGATCATATGGTACAGTCATACCTCAGTATTCATCAGCTTTCAACTCCATTAAACCTGGTACTCATCATATTTTGACAAGAAAAAAAAATGTGTCAGCAGCCAGTGCTTGCTTGGGACTTGTCCCACATATTAGAACTTGTATGAGTCATGGTGCTGGCCCACAAGAGAACATGCTTCATCACTCAGTACTCATCAGTTTCAGCACTCATCAAGTGTTCCAGGACAAACTAACAACAAATACCAAGGTACCACTGTATTTATCTTTCTCTGACTTGCTTATTTCACTTACTATAATAATCTGCAGGCCAATCCATGCTGTCACAAAAGGTAAGAGTTCCTTCTTTTTCAGAGTCAAGCAATATTCCATTGTGTAAATGTACCACAGCCTTTTCACCCACTCACCTACTGATGGGCACTTGGGCTGTTTCTAGAACTTGGCTATTGTAAATAGTGCTGCTATGAGTATAGGGGTGCATATAGTCTTTCAAATTGGTGTTTCAGGATTCTTAGGACATATTCCCAGAAGTGGAATTGCTGGATCAAAAGGCAGTTCTAGTTTTAATTTTTTTAGGAAATTCCATATTGTTTTCCACAGTGCCTGAACCAGTCTGCATTCCCACAAACAGTGCAAAAGGGTTTCCTTTCTCCACATCCTCACCAGCACTTGTTGTTTGTTGACTTACTGATGGTAGCCATTCCAAAAATTCTCTACAGGTTTGGACATTTCTTATGTCAACAACTCTATATGGCAAAGATGTTATAAATTAAGAATTTTGAGAGGATTCTAAAGAGCACTTATATTAATTGTTAGGTATATAGATACATACATTGTGAATTTTATGTGTGAAATATACAAATATATATGGATAGATATAGATATGTGGTTAATTTTAGGTCAACTCGACCAGGTCACAGGAAGCCCAGATATCTGGTCAGACGTTATTGTGGGCATGTTTAGGAGGGTGTTTCTGGATGAGGTGAACATGGAGTCAGTAGACTGAGTTAAGCAGATTGCCCTCCCCAGTGGAGGTGGGACTCATCTAATCAGTTGCAGGTCTGAATAGAACACAAAGGCTGAGTAAAAGAGGACCCTTCTGCCTGACTGCCTTAGAGCAAAGACATGAATTTTTTTCTGCCTTCAAGCTCAAACTGAAACATCAGCTCTTCTTGGGTCTCAGGCCTGTGGACTTCAGACCAGAACTACACTCTCAGCTCTCCTCAGTCTCCTGCATGCTGACTGCAAACTGTGGCACTTGTCAGGTTCCATAATCACGTGAGCCAATTCTTTATAATAACTATATACACCTGATGAGTGATGAGCATCTTTCATATGCTTCCTGGCTCTATGGGTATCCTCTTTTGTGAAGTGCCATTTTCGTGAACAGAAGTTTTTAATTTTAATAAAGTTCTATTTATCAATTCTTTTTGTCTTGAGATTAAGGGTTTTAGTACCCTGATTAAGAAAGTTTTACCTATCAGAAGACCTTTGATCATTTATTATATATTATATATAATATCAATAATTAACCATATGCCAATTAGTGATATTATGTGTAATATCAATATAGTCAATTATGGATATTATAATATATATAATAAATGATATTACATGTTGAGCTTATAATATCAATATAAAATTTCAAGTCATTGTGATGATTTAAAACACTAGGTGTATGGATCTGTCAAGTATAAGTGGTGGCTTTCTAAAAAGGTATCCGCTTTACGGGTTTTAATTCTGTAACTGCTGAAATGACTGTTAGTTGGCTATGCGAATGTACTACAAAGCCTCATAGAATTTGTCTATAATTATTGCACCTATTCTAGATTAGTTTCCTCAAAGAAATATATTACATAAATGTTTGTGATTCAATGTGATTATCAAAGATAATGCAATATGGAATCTTCATCAGCATTCTTCACTGGTCCCCACTCACCTCCCCAAGCTCTAAATGTTGGAGCTCTCCGTGCTGTCCTTGAGCCAATGCTTCTTCTATCCATGCTCACTCCCTGGATGGTTGCCTCTAGTCTCATAGGTTTGATTACCGTGGTTTTACTATCCAAAATGTGTTTCCCCAGCCCAGATGGGGGCTTTGAGCACAAAATCCCCTCCAAGTTTTGTCTCGCAGACATCTCAAAATTATGATGTCCGAAAGTGGGCTCCTGCCGTCTGCACACTGCCTCCCCCTCTTCCCCATCACTGGCAAGTCCAATCTTCCAGGTGCCTTTTTCCTTGATATCCCATCTGCAAGTAAACTCTACCAACTCTACCTCTAAAATGTACTCAGAATCCTGCCATAGCTGCTGCTGTGACCCTTGCCCAAACCACCACGATCTTGTGCCCAGACTATTCCAAGAGCCTCCTAAGGGCACACTTAGTTTTTCCCTTGCCACCATTCAGGCCACTCTCAAAGAAGCAGCCAGAAAAATCTGTCTAAATGTAAATCAGATCATGTCCTTCCTCTGCTCGAGACCTCCAGGGCCTTTAATCACATTTAGGGAAAAAGTAAACCGTTTCCAGTATTTACAGATCTGTGTTAGTCTGTGGTCTCTGAGAAGCAGAGGCCAAGGTGGCATTAAACATGCAAAATGATGTCGATGAGAGCGCAAATGGGGAAGCCTCAGCCCATCCTTCCCTCATGAGAACATTAAATAAATAATCAGAAACAAAATAAAATAAGTTTACAGGAATTCTAGAAATCAGTTAAAAATCTAGAGCAAACAAGCAAATGTCAAATCAAGAAAAAGCCACATTGAAAATGGTATGAAGTTTTATGATGTGTCTACCCATTCCTTCCCCGCTTGTGGGAAGAGTGGCCTAGTCCTCAGTCCCAGTCTATGACAAAAATTTGCCACTTTTTAACCTATCCGCCAACTACTTGTGGGATTGGCCTCAGTAATGCCTAACTAGAGCTCTGACAGCCAAAGTGACTTGGAACTCAAGCTAGGAAACTACAGGAAGCAGCAGATATGACTCATGAAAATCACAAAAGCTGACAGACCTGCAGACTACCAGGGCAAGGCTGCTGATTGAGGAATGCTCTAGAACAGCTACAGCCCCAAGAAGAAGCAGGAGTGAGATTCTGAGGGAAATTAAGATGTTTAAAAACAGCAATATATAAAAGGAAGTGGGCAGGGAGTCAGGGAGCACAGGCCCCAGAAAGATGCATGGTCAAAAAAGCTCTGAAGACCATGAACCTCCACACCTGGCTGGGTAGGGAAGGTTTCCCACTACACAGAGCCAGTCTGCAAATCCTGGGAAAGGTTGCTATTTATTTTTTTAGAATTTATTTATTTATTTTTCAGAGAGAGGGGATGGGAAGGAGAAAGAGAGGGAGAGAAACATCAATGTGTCGTTGCCCCTCACATGCCCCCAGTTGGGGATCTGGCCTACAACCGAGGCATATACCCTGGCTGGGAATCGAACCGGCGACACTTCAGTTCACTGGCCCATGCTCAATCCACTGAGCTACACCAGCCAAGGTTGCTATTTTTTTCAAAAGCCCAATTTTCAGCAAAAGAGCACAAGTCATCAAAAAAAGAAAATATCACCCATTCAAACAAACAAAATAAATCTCCACAAACTGTCCCTGAAGAAACACAGGCATCAGACTTACTTGTTGGGGGGGCTCTGCCTGCAGAGCCCCCTGTCTGCCACTGATGAACATAATGCTACCAAGACATGATTTGCTTGGGGAGGAAAGGGGCTAGTCTCTCAAGGGAGAAAGGCCCTGAGTCCTTGCCTCAATGGCTTTTTATTAGGTTTGTAACACAAAGGGATACAGGAAAAGCTCATCAATCAGTGTTAGGCAGCAAGGATCAAATAATAGATAACATTTCAAAGAAATCTGAGGGCTTAATTTGAGTCAGTGTCTGTCAGGTAAAGGGGTTGCAAAAACTTTAGGAGACATACTGATTTCCTGCCCGGACCCTTATCATATGGATGAGAGCACTCTTAGCAAAGCAAGCTTCACAGGACTTCTGCGAAGTCTTTCTTATCCCTGATTACCCCAGAAACCCACTGTAGCCGACAGAGGGCTGCACCCCCTCCCCGTCAAGATTCAGGCTTAAGTGGATTAGAGCCAAGAAGCGCTTCTCCCAGAGCTTCTCCCAGACGGAAAGGGGACTCAGGCTATGTCAGAATAGCCGGCGGGGGCGGGGTGGGGGGATAGGATTTTTTGCCCTATTTTGCACCTCGCTGTGTCCTTTCTTGATGGCCACCCACAGGTGATCGTGTCTGGTTGCCCCTCCTCTGAGGGGTCATACCCATAGACTCTGATTAACCCACCAAGTGTCGGGGGCTAGAGGTGGCAGAGGCAGCACTCTTGCCAGGGAGATAAGCTTTGTTTCTTCAGTGGCTCACAGTCTGGAGGTCGCTCACTCAGCCTTAGCCATGGCGGGGGTGGGGGAGGGGGGTGGATCACAACTCCTAAAACCAGACAGAGCGGTTCCCAACACTTACTTAACAATGTTTACTGCATATGGAATTTCAGTCTGAGAAAATGAAAAAAGCTCTGGAGGTGGATAGCGGTGATGGTTGCCCAGCAATGTGAATGCACTTAATGCTACTGGACATGGGCTAACAAGGGCTAAAATGGTAAATGTTGTGATTTGTACATTTTTCCCACAATAAAAAATATGTTAAAAAAGTGAAAAATTTTATTAAGGGAAACATCTCTGAGAAAGAATGGGAAGGGTACTGGGGTAATTTGAGAGGATCATCAGAGCACAAAGCAAGTCTGACCCTAAGGAAAGGACAAAGATAGGAAAATTGAGTGGAAGTATCCTGTATGTCCCTTCAGTAGAAGGAAGGTTTAGCAAGTCCATCAGCCACTGTCACCCATCAGAGAAGTTCCATTTTCTCCCAGAAATGGGCCTGCTTTAGTGCTATTGCCACACTTGGTAGTGGTTGTCTAAGGAAACTGCCCCAGGCAATGTTTAGGTTTCAGAATGCAGCCACAGGGGCCCTTGATCAGTTACACTCCACAGCTGAAGGGCAGAAAGATGTGTTCTCATTGCCACCCAAAGGCTTACATGATCTGTGCCCACCACTGCCCTTGACCCCTTGCCTCCTTCTCTTGCACCCTGTGCTGCAGCCACACCAGCCTCGCCAATCCCTGAAAACACTAAGCGCGCTCCCATTGCAGTCTTACATATGTTTCTATCCCAGATATCCAGGGGGGTTGCTCCTTCACTTCCCTCATCTCTTTATTTAAATATCACCTTCTCGATGAAGCCTGCCCTGGTCACTCTGTTGAAACTTTCATCACCCCTCCACTAACTGTCATGCACACACACATACTTTCTACTTCTCTGTTTTATTTTTTCTTAGCACTCATCACTGTAAAACTTACTACATTCATTTACCTTGTTCATTTCCTATCTCCCCTACGAGGTTTACAGTGACAGGACACCTAGTATTTAAAATTTTAAGTCAACAGGAGCATTGATTTGCTTGGTTATTGTTTATCCAGAAAGTAGACAGTGCATTGACTATATTAAGCATTTAATCAATAATTACTAGATAAAACACTAAACACACAAAAGAAGAAAGATGAAGAAATAATACATTTATTGTTGACATGCAGATGAGTCACTACAAGTAATCTAGTGGAACATCTTTTTGGCAGCATTTTATTCACAGTTAGTCCAAATTTTCATCTGTACTTAGAAGGAAGAACGTTCATGAAAAATCTGTAATCCAAGCATTTCTTCAATTTAGAATGGTGTTTCAAGTTCCAGCCAAAATAGAGGCGTAGGTAGAAGCCCTTCATTTCCTCACACACCAAAAGGAGGATAACAACCAATCTAGAAATAATAAACAACCAGAAGTGCCAGAAAATCAAACTGCATGGAGCTCCTACAATGAAGGAATTAAGGAAACATTCAACCAGGCCAGCAGGAAGAAGACGGGCAGCCAGGCAGGTGGAGGAGACCTTCGGCAAGGGGACAGACCAAGAGAGCAAGGCTGGCTGAAAGGACACGCAGTGAGGCACCAGACTACACGAGTGAGGCAGGGCAGGCTGAACAGGAAACTAAGACCCAAAGCTAGCCATAAACTATGGCGGGGGTTGCCACAGTGGGAGAAACTCCCAGTCTCACACCAGAGTTCGTTGGATAGTGGGGCTAAAGTCAAGCAGGGGAGCTGCATTGTTCCCTCTCTGGCCCCTCCCCTGCAGTCAGTGCCACAACGCAGCAAAGACGGTGTCCCTGCCCTGGCTAATACCTAAGGCCCCACCCCCTTACAACTTAACAGGTGCACCAAGACAGAGAAATATGGCCCAAGTGAAAGAACAGAGCAATGCTCCAAAGAAAGAGGTAAGCAATGAGGAGACAGCCAACCTATTTGATGGAGAGTTCAAAACCCTGGTAATCAGGATGCTCACAAAACTGATTGAGCTTGGTCGAAAAATAAAAAAACAAAAACAAATGAAGGTTACCTGAAGTGAAATAAAGCAAAATATTCAGGGAACCAATTGTGACAGGAAGGAAACTGTTACTCAAATCAGCAATTTGGAGCAGAAGGAAGAAGTAACATCCAGCCAGAACAGAATGAAGAAACAAGAATTCAAAAAAATGGGGAGAGGCTTAAGAATCTATGGGAACTCTTAAACTGTTCTAATATCCAAATCATAGGGGTGCCAGAAGCAGAAGAACAAGAGCAAGAAGTTGAAAACTTACTTGAACAAATAACGAAAGAAAACTTCCCCAATCTAGCAAAGGAAATAGATTTCCAGGAAGTCCAGGAAGCCCAGAGAGTCCCAGAGAAATTGGACCCAAAGAGGAACACACCACAGCACATCATCATTAAGTTACTGAAGATTAAAGATAGATTCTTAAAAGCAGCCAAAGGAAAGGAGTTACCTACAAAGGAATGCCCATAAGACTGTCAGCTGATTTCTCAAAAGTAGCCTTGCAGACAAGAAGGGGCTGGAAAGAAGTATTTAAAGTCATGAAAGGCAAGGACCTACATCCAAGATGACTCTATCCAGCAAATCTATCATTTAGAATGGGTGGGCAGATGAAGAGCTTCCCAAATAAGGTAAACTTAAAGGACTTCATCACCATCAGCCCTATTATATGAAATTTAAAAGGACTTATCTAAGAAATAGAAGAAGGTAGAAAACTATGAACAGTAAAATGACAACAAACTTACAACTGTCAACAACTGAACCTTAAAAAAAGAAAAGAAAAACAACAAAAACTAAGCAAACAACTAGAACAGGGACAGAATCAGAGAAATGGACTTCACATGGAGGGTTTCCAGTGGGGAAGGAAAGGGGAAGAATAAAGGGGAAAAGGTAGAGGGAATAAGAAGCATAATTGGTAGGCAAAAAATAGACAGGGAGAGGTTAAGAATGGTATAGGAAACAGAGAAATCAAAGAACTCATATGTACAACCCCGGGACATGAATGAGTGGGGTGGGGAATATAGGAGCATTGGGGATGCAAGGCAGAGGGGCAATAAAGGGGGAGAGGAATTGGGAAAACTGTAACAACATAATCAATAAAATACTTTAAAAGATGGTTTTTCATGACAAAATCTGAGGAAGCTTTCGAAGATGAAAATGGTAAGACAAAGGGTCATCATCAAAGGCACCAAAAGCAGCCCTAAGTGACTAAAGTCAAACAAGGGCAACATCAGAAACAAAAACCTGACCAATAGGAATTAAAATACAAGGATTCATCACTTACCTTAATTTTAGGATAATCAAATCATTTTAGTTGATTAAAAAATCTTTCTTTTCATAAACTATCCAGCTTATGAATAGGGAAAATAATAATTTTTCTAAATCATCATTTTGCAACCCCTAGTGAAATATTTGATTCAATCAAACATCATCAGTGGGTGAAACAATTAGAGAAGAAATTGAGGGCAGCTCAA
>PVKM010052217.1:0-10299 GCA_004027735.1 Carollia perspicillata
TTTGTCCCTCTCTCTACAATGTTAGCTTCATAAGGACAGAAATTAAATTTATTTTATGTCCTACTATATTCTCTCTACTAAAACATTACTTGCCACCCAGTGAGAATGTGATAAATATGGGTTGAATAAGCAAATGTGAGAGGCGCCATTCAGGTCTGTAGAAAATACATCTCTAGTAGAGTTTTTCATTGTAAAGATAAACACCAGCAAATTACACCAGTTTATTTATAAATCACTAATGAAACATTTATGGGCACTTTCAATGGCATAAATGCAAATAATTGACAAACATGGGAAATCTGGGATTTGAAGGAAATTCAAAGGTAAAATAACATATTAAGGAACCTTGAAATATATATGTAAAACTGGAAATAATACTATAATTTGAACTTTATCAAAAGTGAAAAAGACATTCAAACATAAGACACAGTAATTACCTCTGTTTCTATGAAGTTACTAGACTATTAGGGTAGCATATTTTGGAGCTAACAATTAAGTGTACATTTTCTTAAATTAAAAATCATCTAAAATGTCTGTTTAATCATAAGGACTGCTGTCACATTATTGAATTGTATTACAACATGTGAAACAAAAAAGAAATATAAAAGATTCTTGTAAGTCAGTAAAACACACTATAAAAAAGCTAACAAAAATGATTGAAGAATATCATGGGAATCATATAAAAGAGAAAACCAGAACTGTCAATCAATTATGGCTAGATTCTCAAATGCCTTAGAAATAAAAAGTGCTTATGAAAATAATAATGCAGTACTACATTATATCCAGATGGACAAATAGTTGAAGTCTGGAAATACCAAATACTGGTAAGGATATAAAGTAAAACTCTGTTGGAGGGGTGTAAGCTGATACAAACAATTTGGAAATTTCTAGAAAAGCTAAAACATCCATAACCCAATGATCCAGCTTTTCTATGTAAATCAAGCACTTGGCCATACCTTGAAACCCCCAAATGAGTTAACTTGGTTATAATGCTAAGGAGATAAGAATGGAATGTGTTTGGAACCAAAAAGTTGAAATCTAATTAACTGTATTATAGACTATTTGGAGGTGTCTGAATTAAGAGATGATAAATGGTCAGCATGGAGGCTAGAAATAGAGACTATAAAGGTAAAAAATGTATTCGTGCACCTCTACTACTTACTATGAAAGAAGATAAATAGATGGACGATCAATTGGGATAAATGGTCTGCATCTCTAAGCTAGTGTATGCCTACAATGCAAGGTTTTTCAGTCTTGGCTATGCGGACATTTGGGGATTAGTAATTCTTTTCCATGGTGGTGACTGTCTTGTGTAATGTACGGGGCTTAGCTGCATCCCTGGTCTATGAACTCTAAGCAAGTAGGACATTGCTAAGTTGCCCTGGAAGGTGAAAGAACTTGGCTTCCCTATAGAGAGATTTGTACTGATCAAATGCCATGAATATTTCATTTGGCACGAAGGTAATAAAAATTCTTATTCAACAAATTGGCGTTTCTACTGGAGTTGATATGTTTTTCTCTGAACCTTGTGTTTACTAAGGAAAGTCCATTTTCATAACTTTCAAAACTGAGAGTCAGAACCTAGAAATGGCAAACACATCCCTGCACGATCGCCCTTTCTAATCCTGCCTTTATGGCAGGCTGATCTGTCTGGAGAACATCTCTGTGATATAGTTCGTTTAACTGCAACAGTAGCCTATAACATTTTGATACACTCGGTCTTTTATAGGAATCTGTTATAAGGGAAAAGACAGAAATTAAGGCAAGGATTTATGTATGGAGAATTCATTGCTGTCTAATTCATAAGTGTTTATATTATTCCTTTTACTGCTCTGATTGAAATGATAAAATCCAGTTAAACCTACATAAGTAAAAACAAAAAAAAATCAAAGTGTATATGTGTATATTTAACAAAATTGTGGGAAGACAACAGGGGCCTGTGTGTTTGCCCGACTAGATCCAGAAACCCGAATGAAGTCAAGAGTCCCTTGTTTCGACTTTGCATCGTCCTTTCTTCTGCCGTGCTAACTCCTCTCAAACTGCAGCTGAGCATTCCCTCCTGAGCTGAATCGTGAATAATGTTAAAAAGTATTTTTAAGTCACACAGCATCCAAAGATAAGCACTACTAACAGTTTTCCTTCCATGTTTGATATATGTAATTATGTAATTAGGTACATAATAGCAACTCCCAATACACACACACACAAGTACACATAATTATTGGGGGAGCAAACTGGGTTTGTATAGTTTTGTAGCCTGGTTTTTGTTATTTGGAACTCTTTTGAAAAAACATTTTCTTGTTATATGTTTCATTTGAAAATGATGTTCAGAGATTACCCAAGCTATGTACATTTCTATGACCCTTTCTTGCAAAATGTTTCCAACATTTAAGATGATTTCAATTTTTTGCTAAATAAATGCCAAAATAAAAGTGATCAGAAATGTACATTTCTGTGTCATATTACAAATATCTACTTATAGAATTAATGAGTTAAACTTTCACCAGTATTGAATGAGAATGATTTTATTACTATAAATCTGCTAACTTTTGATGTTATAATTTACAATTTTTTTTTGCCAATTTGACAGATGCTTATATTTGTTTGACTAGCTCTTTATGCATTTATCATTAATTTGCACACCTTATTTTCAGAATTGCCTAAGCCTGTATTTGCCAGTTTATATTGGGGTGTTTTTCTGTTCCTTATTTATTTTCTAATTTGTTTTTGTTGTATTTTCTTCCATCACTGTTTATCCTCCTTACTCCATCACCTTCCTCAATCCATGTATCTTTTTTGCATTTAGCTTGATCCTTCTGCGCCCTCAACTTCCTCCCACCAGAGCTGTCATCCTGCTCTCCATCTGTGAATGTGTCTCTCTTTTGCTTATTAGTTTAGTTTGTTCATTAGATTCCACATATGAGTGAAATCATATGATATTTGTCTTTGTCTGACTGGCTTAATTCATTTCACTAAACATTCCACAGGTTCATCCATGCTGTTGCAAAGGGTAAAATTTTCTTCTTTTTTACGGCTGAGTAGTATTCCATTGTGTAAATGTCCCATAATTGTTTTATCCACTCATCTACTGATGAGCACTTGGGTTGCCTCCATGTCTTGGAGATTGTAAATAATGCTGCAATGAATATAGGGGTTCTTATGTTCTTTGGAATTAGTGTCTTCACTTTCTTCCTATATTCCCGGAAGTGGGATCACTGGTTCAAAAGGGAGTTCCATTTTTAATTTTTTCAGGAATGTCCATACTGCTTTCCACAGTGACTACACCAATCTGCATTCTCACCAACAGTGCAAAAGTGTTCCCCTTCCTCCACATCCTCAATGGCACTTGTTGTTTTGTTGCTTTATTGATGATAGCCATTGTGACAGGTATGAGGTGATAGCTCACTGTGGTTTTAATTTGCATTTCTCTGATGATTAATGTCATTGAGCATCTTTTCATATGTCTATTTACCATCTTTATATCCTCTTTGGAGAAGTGTCTATTTAGGTCTTTTGCCTATTTTTTAATTGGGTTATTTGTGGGTTTTTTTTTGGTGTTGCATTTTATAAGTTCTTTATAAATTTTGGATATTAACCCCTTATCAGATGTATTGGTGAATATGTTCTCCCATTCCTTGGGTTGTCTTTTTATTTTGTAGATGATTTCCTTTGGTGTGCAAAAACTTTTAAGTTTAGTGTAGCCCCATTGTTTATTTTGTTTCCCTTGCCTGAGGAGATATGTTAGATAAAATATTGTTACAAGCAGTGTCTGCAATTTTGCTGCCTATGTTTTCTTCTAGGATATTTATGGTTTTGAGTCTAAAACACATAAGACTTTATCCAATTTAAATTTATTCTTGTCTGTGGTGTAAGAAAGTGGTCTAGTTTCATTTTTCTGCACATATCTTGCCAATTTTCCCAACACCATTTATTGAATAAACTACCTTTAGCCCATTGTATGTGCTTGCTTACTCTGTCAAATATTAATTGACTATAGAGGTCTGTATTTATTTTTAGGCTCTCTATACTGTTCCATTGATCTATATTTTTGTTTCTTTGCTAGTACCATGCTGTTTTGATTACTGTGGCCTTATAGTATAGTTTGATATTAGGTAGCATGATTCCTCCAACTTTGTTCTTTCTTCTCAAGATCACTGTTGCTATTGGAGGCCTTTTGTGATTCCATGTAAATTTTTGAAATGTTTGTTCTAGTTCTGTGAAATATGTCATTGGTATCATGAAAGGAATTGCATTGAATCTGTATATTGCTTTGTGTAGTACGGGTATTTTAATAATGTTAATTCTTTCTATCCATGAACTCTATATGTGTTTCCACTTGTTTGTATCTTCTTCAATTTCTTTCTTCAATGTTTGATAATTTTCTAAGTCTATTCTTAGGTAGATTTATTCCTAGGTATTTTATTTTTTGAAGCAATTGTAAATGGTTGTCTTCTTAATTTCCATCTCTGATAGTTCATTTTTGGCATATAAAGATGTTAACTGATCGCTAGATATTAATTTTGTATTCTGCTACTTTGATAAATTCGTTTATCAGTTCTAGCAATTTTTTGGTGGAATCTTTAGGGTTCTGTCTGTACAGTATCATGTCATATGCAAGTGAAGACAGTTTTACTTCTTCTTTTCCAACTTGGATGCCTTTTATTTCTTTTTCTTATCTCATTGCTGTGGCTAGGACTTCCAATACTTTGTTGAATATGGGACATGAAAGTGGACATCTCAGACTTGTTTCCAATCTTAAGGGGAAATGCTCAGAGTTTTCGCCCACTGGGTATGATGCTGGCAGTGGTTTTATTATATATGGCCTTTATTATGTTCATGTATGTTCTCTCTATTCCCACTTCACTGAGAGTTTTATCATAAATGGGTGCTGGATATTACCAAATGCTTTTTCTGCATCTAATGATATGATCATGTGGTTTTTAGCCTTCATTTTGTATATGTGATGAATCACATTTATTGATTTGCAAATGTTATACTAACCTTGCATTCCTGGAATAAATCCTGCTTGATCATTCTGTATGATCTTTTTGCTGTGTTGCTGTATTTGGTTTGATAATATTTTGCTGAAGATTTTAGCATCTATGTTCATCAGGGGTATCAGCCTAAAATTTTTTTTTTATGTAGTGTCTTTATCTGGTTTTGGAATTAGGATCATGTTGGTCTTGTAAAATGAGCTAGGGAGCCTTTATTCTCTTGAATTTTTTGAAATAGTTGAGAAGAAGTATTAGTTCATCTAGAATATTAGATAAAATTTACCTATGAAGCCACATGGTCCAGGGTTTTTATTGTTGAGACTTTTTTTTTATTACTGCTTTAGTTTCACAAGGTAAAATCTGTCTAATCAGATTTCTTGGTTCTTCTTGATTTACTTTTGGAGGATTATATGTATTTAGAAATTTATCCATTTCATTCAAGTTTCCAGTTTGTTTGCATATAGTTATTTGTAATATTTTCTTTTTTTGTATTTCTTTGGTGTCCATTGTTATTTCTTCTCTTTCATTTGTAATTTTATTTATTTGGGTTCTCTCTTTTCTTGCTGAGTCTGGTTAAAGGTTTGTCAGTCTTGTTTATATTTTCAAATAGCCAGCACTTGGATTCACTGTTCTTTTGTATGTTTTTTTTTTTTTTTTTAGACTTTCTATAGATCCTGGCTTTTCACCACCTTGAATAGTTCATGCCAATCTTTTTTGGCCTGAAATGTTTTTGTTGGGAAATCAGATGACAGTCAAGTGGGAGTTCCCTTGTAGGTAACTGATTGTTTTTCTCTTGTGGCTTCTTATATTCTCTCCTTGTCTTTAAGATTTGCCATTTTGATTATGATGTGGCTTCATGTGGACCTCTTTGTGTCCATCATGTTTGGGACTCTCTGTACTTCCTGGACTTGTGTGCTTTTTTCTTTCACCAAGTTAGGGAAGTTTTCCATCATTATTTCTTCAGGTAGGTCTTGATCCTTTGCTCAAAGTCTTCCTTTTCTGGTATTCCCGTGATGCAGATGTTTTTATGTTTCACCTTGTCCTAAGTTTTCTTAAGCTCTCCTCATTTTTTAAATTCCTTTTTCTTTTTGCTTCTCTGCCTGGGTGTTTTCTTTTTCTACCTTGTCTTCAAAATCACTGATTTGATCCTTTGTTTCATCTAACTTATTTTTCCTTCCAGTTATTATTTATTTCAGTGATAAATAATATGTTATTTATTTATTTATTTTACATTTTTTATTTATGACTAGTGTCTCTGTGTCTTTTTTTATGCTGTTGAGTATCCTTATAATCATTACTCTAAACTCTATATCTGATAAATTGCTTGCCTCCATTTCATTCACTTCTTCTGGAGATTCTCTTGTTCTTTCATTTGGGTCTTATTTCTTTGTCTACCCATTTGGCTGCTTCTTTGTGTTTGTTTCTATGTATTACATAGATCTCCAAAAAGTGTGGTGTCATCCTGTGTCAGACGCTGCATGTTACTGGCCCTGGGCAACCTGCTTGGTGCTATCAGCGATCAACAGTTTGTGGCTCCCTCTGGTGGGCCTGGGTGTGTGCAGAAATAACCAGACTGCACACCAAGGCTGGCTTTTACTAGCACTAGGCCCTGGAAGGGTCAGCTAAAGTATCGGAATTCCCAGAGGTGTGCCTTCACCTGTATGTTTTCTGTTAGGCTTACTATAAAAGTTCCTCCAGCTGTCCTTAGCATGGCTTAAGCTCCATAGGGTGGGGTGAGAATTCTTGTGGTTCGGGCTATTGCTTCCCCACAGGTATATCCTGCATGGATGGGAGTGCTCTGCCCAAGAAAGATGGCTTCTGCAGTATTGGGAATGACTGAGCACTGGGGTCCTCATAGCTTAACCTGCAGCTCTCTCCCTAGAGCCTCCAGCCCCAGACCCTCCTCGTGTGTCTCTAGTCCAGTCTATGCTAGAGTCCAGGGTGAGTGGCTGCAAACAGAATTTTGTGTGTTGGGTCTTTAAGTGGCTCTCTGCATCTCTAGACATCTCTCCCTCCCAGAGAGTAACCCCAGTGCTTTTTATAGCCTTTCCTTGTTCTGATACTCTAGAATGGGGAGCCCAGCCTGGGATTTAGAACACACACTTCTCAGGGGAATCCCCCAGCCACTGAAATTTCCCTCCAGAACTTCAGCTGCCACCCTTGGGAGCCCAGCTGGCCCTCTCATGCCTCTGCACTTCCTACCAGTCTTGATATAGTGGTGTTGTTTTTTCCCTTTTGTATTTGGCTGTAGGCTTCTGTCCAGTTACTGTTCAATTGGTTATTTGGGATGATTTTTCTATAATCTCATTGTCATTTTAGTTTGGTCCTGGGAGGAGGTGAGTGTAGCTTCCACTTACTCTGCTGCCATCTTAGAATGCTAGTCTTCCTTATTTATTCATTTGTAAATTTATTAAGCATTTATCATATATTATGCAAACATTTTAATGTACCCTTTACATTATTATTTTGTGATGTTTTTGATATATAACTTTAGATTCACTTGCAGTCCGATTATCACTTTTGTTCTTTCCACTTACCACAGTCACCTACACCTCTTGTTGCATTTAAACATGGTGATCGTATCTGCATAAATCTAATTTCAAACATGCTCCCCTTTTTAGCTTTCCAGCCAACTCTCTTTAATCCTCCAACTCTAGTAAGTCTCCTTTCCCCACAGGGCTTTCTATCTATCAATCCCCATTATCGTTCACTCTCCTTCAAGTCCTGATTTCCCTCCTTACTCGGTAAATAAATCCCATCAAGACAATAAACTCATAGAATACACCCTAAACTCCCCAAACCCTATTATTTTTCATGTTCAACAAACCCCGATCCTTACTGGAAAACTGTAGACTGTTTGCCACATGACTCAGTGTGATGGGGAAAAATCCAGCCATGTTAACTCATTTCAATAAATTGATAACCACCAACCTCAAATGGACCTTTGTGCTACAGTCCACATTTACGGTTCTTCAAACCATTAACACCTTGCTTTCCTCCAAACTACCAGCTGATGATCTTGCTTCCTATTTCACAAAGGAAATAGAAGTGACCAGCAGAGAATCCATGTTCTCTAACTACCACACCTGTCAATTTGCGTGTATACACAAGGAACACTTTGCCAACCTCTGCCCCTTACGGATATCTTTTCCTTGTTCCCATGAAAACCAAGTGCGACATTTACTTAATCATAGTCCCTCTTCTCCAATCATCAGTTAATTTTAGTTTTACATACTTTTAAAAATATTTATTTACTTATTTTTTCAGAGAGGGGGAAAGAGGGGAGAAAGCGAGGAAGAGAAATATCTGTGCAAGAGAGAAACATTGATGAGTTGCCTCTCATACATGTTCTGACCAGGAATGAACCACAACCCAGGCATGTGCCCTGACCAGGAATCGTACCAGCAATCTTTCCCTTTGCAGGATGATGCCCAACCAGCTGAGCCACACCATCTGACTACACTGCATTCTAATGTGTCTAAGTGGTCATGTACAAGCACCAGAGAAGACCTGTGAATCTACAGAGAAACCAAGGTGGATTCAGAGAGTACTATGTGGCCACAGGGCTCACTTCTTCATCATATTGGGTAACCTAAACCCCTCAGTCTTTCTATGGATTCAAACATAATACTGAGAGAAGTCAGGGGAGGGAGAGAGTACGTATTTGAAAGACTGCTTTTCCCATGAAGGAGTCATTCATTAAAAAACTACATACACCAGAATACCTTTCTTTAAAAATTGAGTCAGAATTTCTCTATTCTATTCTAGTTAGCATGTTGGAGACATTTTTGTTAGCACTTTTGGAAAGTATAATAAATTTTCAACACACAAAATGAAATATGTAGTTGAAAGTGTGTTTGAGTGCCAACCTTCTTATTCTGTCTGAGAAGTATCAGTATAAACTGGTAAATAAAATGATATAGGTTCCAACTTTCAATGAATGGAGGTAAAGAAACCCCACCAGTACTTTCAATTAATTAGCTAGAAAATATGTCTGAAGAAATATTGGATTCTAAAATAGAAACTTTAGTTTTATGATATAAATGTGTGGATATTTATTGCTGTACTTAAAACAGAATCTGTTATACATATTCTTTAATATCCTTAATATCCTCTTTCAGAAGAACATGTGACCCACCTCTCGTGGCTAATGTAGGAGTTAGACAGAATCCTCTGTACCAATAAATATGAAAGACAAGCAGAGATGCATCAAAAGGGTTGCCTAGAATATCCTTGAATATAAATTTTAAAATCATACATATCTGACCATTGGAACACATTTTTCATGAATTAAAAATTCATAAATGCCCATTCTACATTTTTAATTTCATAAGTATTATGAAATTAAATATCTGTTACTTATTAATAATCACATCAACATGTATGAAATTATCCAAAATTTTAATAGACCAACATGTTCTAATTAAAACTTTGATTTTAGCCACTTGAATTTAAAATTTAAACTCAACCCTAATCATTGCTGGATATCACAAAAATAATCTAGCCCATATACAGTGCCTGCGTTTTATTTTAATGGAATTTTTAGGCACTTTTTCTGATTTATTTCCTTTCTACATCAATGTATTGATGCTGACCATGAATTATCATGTTTCTAATTAGGAAACAAAGAGAAAAGGAAATTTTGTTTAAGGTAAATTAAAGTAACAAATCGTCTGTCTCTCCCTTTTCTTTCTAGGGTGTTATTGGGAGGGACGGGGTTGAGAGGGGGCTGTTTCCTCTCTCTTCTGAGTCATGCAGTGTGGGCCACTACTTGGTCTCATAGGCCCATTGGTGCTGCTTTTAGCTGTATCATGAAATTCCTTTCACTGTGTTACTGGTCAGTGCCTGAAGATTTCAGACCCAGATCCCTCAAATGATACTGTTCAAGGAAATCTAGCAGAGAATTTGTAGCGGGGAATAGTGCTTTCAGTTGCTCTCTTGTCCCTTCATATCACTGCCAAATTTTTCTCAAAATTCGGTGATAATCACAGAGAATCAAAATCTAGAAGAAGAAAGTATAGGAAAATTTAACTTTATTGTTAAATTCTAATATATACACCAAAAAGTCTACTCTTGGGAGCACGAGCACCCAGTTTCTAAAGTCAGCTTTTTGCCCTGACTGGTGTGGCACAGTGGGTTGGGATTGTCCTACAAACCACAATTGGGGCACATGCCTAGGTTGCAGGATAGATCCTTGGTTGGGGTGGGCAGGCGTGTGCAAGAGGCAACCAATGATGTTTCTCTTGCACATTCATGTTTCTCTCCCTGTCTCCCTCCCTTCCCTTCTCTTTAAAAATAAATAAAT
>PVKM010052218.1:0-10294 GCA_004027735.1 Carollia perspicillata
GTTATTCTACGTATTTGATGTGAATGGGATGATACACCTTATGCAATAATTTGATTTTCACTAAGAGGCTAATTTCTATACCCTCCAAAACTACTTACCCGCAACAAAGTAAGTAAATATGGTAAAAATGATAAATTACACTGATAGGAATGTCCTGGAGATTAGTGTAATAATTTGTAAAGCATCTATGAAACCAGTATCTAGAAACCTAGTCCATAAAGTACTTATTCTTTCTTTTACCAACAGTCACTGTACATGTAAAAGACGCATAGTGCTGGTACCACAGCATAAGGAATTGTCCCGGGAAACTTGTGGTCTCCTTTAGTGTGGTTTCCCTCTTTCTTGGTTACCCCGTGGAGTCTGCCCCTGTTTTAAGGAGCTGCCTGCTCTGTTACATGGGGTTCAGAAAGATGGTGTGGAGCATTCAGTGTTCTTCTGTCATTTTGGGAGAGGAGCCCCCTTCCTTTCTGGTGGGATTCATTCTTGGAGAGGACTATCAAGGCTGATCTGCCTCTGTCTCAGCACTTTGCAGAGTTTAAACTAGGTAACTTCTTTTAGCTTCTGTCTACTGCTTCCTTCTACCCTCTGACTTCTCTTCGTCTTGCATTAAGCTACGTGTATGTTAAGGGTGACCGGAGGACAAATGCCTTCCCCAGAAATTATGGCCTAATGGGAATTTCTCCTTTACTCTGAGCACTGAGGCCAGGCCACTGGGTCCATGTGGCTTATTGAGTCAGGTTCTTTCTTCCCCATGATGAGCTTCTCTCTAGAAGTCATGTTGGTCCCCGACGAAAAGTGGTTTCCAGCAGGTCAGATCCCCCCAGTTTGTCAGACATGTCCAGACATTTTGGAACACCAGACAGACCTATGTAGGTGTGC
The DNA here is from genome assembly GCA_004027735.1 of Carollia perspicillata. NCBI lineage: Eukaryota > Metazoa > Chordata > Mammalia > Chiroptera > Phyllostomidae > Carollia > Carollia perspicillata. Next base: position 880 of record PVKM010052218.1, read on the forward strand.
ACAGGACCCTCTACTGTGAACAGGGAGTGGAAATAGGTCAGTGGAGCCATCTGGTGGTAGGCCCATCTACATACACCTTCCCGCACACCAGATTTTGGTTACTATGGAATTCTCATATCACATAATTATCTTTGTCCTTATCCTTACATCTGAGATGATAGTTCCCAATTCCCCAGTAATGCCTAAGAAGCCCCATTTTTCTATTCAATAAGTTGACTTCTTAAAAATCTAGTTAAGAAATGGCACTAAATATAGTCAAATGCTTATCTAGAAAGTTTATCTTGAAAGGGCCTGTATGTTGGTGGTGGCAAGAAAACTGGTTGAAAAATTAAGTATTTTGTGATTTGGTCCTATGTGATCCCAAAAGAGAGACAGGTTAACTGGTTTCTGCTTACAAAAATTACTGAGTTCTCTCAAATGAGACACTTAGCTGTGTTAACAACACTACATGAATTGAGTAAAAACCCACTCATTCCATCACTGACACCATAAAACAAGAGAAAGCCGAAGAGTTTGGGATTTCAAGAAAAGCTATTTAATTCAGTATTAAAAAAACATTTTAAGGATTCCATATAAATTCCAGCTTACGCAAGGAACCAAAGATCTCTTCTTTCAACATGTTTGGAATATAGCGGAAACCATTTCTGACTTAAGGCTGTTTTTAGACTTTTGGAATATTAGACATTGGATTTTAATCCATAACCCTTCAACTATCAGACCTCTAACCCTGGTATATGGACAGGGATGAGCATCACACCCAAGGTGACTCTGTTCTGGGGGGAGGGCAAAGCAGAGAGAAGGCAGCTCTGGGCTGTGTCTCCATGCGGGAGGAGCGTGCTGGTTGCAGGACAGACATGCTTGTACGAAATTTAGTGTTGTCCAGACAAGTGTGTTACAAGCACTACTCTTCTTTTTACTTCTTTTACTTCCTTTGTTCGCTAATTGTAAAGACTCTACCAGGAGCAGAATTTACACAGATATTTTCTGACTACATACTCTCAAGCTGACCTGAGATTTAAGTCTTCCTGAGTGTTTTTGATTACTTATGTTTTCAGTCTATGAAAATGTACCAAGTTTAGAAATCATTGCAAATAGAAGAGTTAGTAAAACAGGCAAGAATAATAATGGATAGTTTGACACTGAGAGAAACAGAGGCAAAATGCTTCCAGATCTTAGAATCTTACACCTTGATCTTAGAAAGGGGACTTCGGATGTATTTACTCTTTTTTCTTTTTCTTTTTATAAAGGTTTTATTTACTTCTTTTAGAGAGAGAGGAAGGGAGGCAGAAAGAGAGGGAGAGAAACATTAATGTGAGAGAGAAACACTGATTGGTTATGGGACACCGTTCCATGTGGCATCGGCCCAGACAGGACCCATGCCCATGGATAGGTTCTCCCGTGGAAAATCAGGCCTGCATTGTACCTAGGCTGCTATGAGACTTGCTTTTGCTAAAAAACTCCCTCACCCTGAATTGAAGCAGCAAACATTTACTGCATATCTTTGAAGTAACTTCCTAAAATCTATGCTAAACCTTCCAAGGACAAGTGTAACCAGTTCAACCACTTTTCCCTTTTCATTTGCAAAGATCCTTCCTCTGTGATGTGATTAGTGGCATCCTCTCCTTTCTTTTCTGTAAAAGGTAACCACCTAAAGCAAACCTGTGCATAGCAAATGAGGGCCTTCCTGTAATGTGCGAGTAACCCAATAAAGGCCTGTTATAGCAAGGGCTGAGGCTTTTTCTCCTCTTGAGAGAAAAGCCATACTGTCCCTTTTCCTCCACAGGTTTTGGTAGTCTGTGTGAATTTCTCATGCCTCATCCACAATGTGGCAGACCCCACAAGCCGGGGTCTGCATCAATCGGTTGCCTGTCATACACACCTGGAACAGGTCTGAACCTGCACCCCAGACAAGTGTCCTGACCAGGAATCCAACCAGCCACCTTTCACTTTGTAGGATGATGCCCAACTAACTGAGCCACACTGGCCAGAGCTTCAGATGTTTTTAAGAGAAACTGCTGCTCTGGCTGGATGAATGGGCTAGTATACTGCCTAAAAGTCTCTGTTATAGTCTGTGAATTCTGATGTTGAAGCCACCTTTTTTAACTTGGTGAATATGCTCATCTCCCTGAGGCCCAGGGTGAATTTCAGCTTCAAGCAAGACTGCATCAGCTCTTAGTTTATTATTACTGATTTGGGAACCCACATTGTACATTGATAGGCACTGGAGATAAAATAAAATGCTCTCAGTGTTCTAAAGGTGGATCTTTCAGGTAAATAATCCAAACATAGCATTATATGTTTCAATTGAGGAAATATGGATTCTGAAAGCAGCCTAGTAAAGAATGCTAGTAATCCAGTTTTGGGAGAGTGAAAGGCGTAATCCAACAGGTGACATTTGACTTGGATATGGAAAGGTGAGTAGGAATTTTCCAGGTAGGAAGGAGCGAAAAAGGGAATAAAATTGTTGAAATAACACCTTGGGAGAAAAGTTTGTCCACAGGCAAAAAGAGCTTCACATTTTCATAATCCTGGGCTCCATTAGACCTTCAAAGGTGAGTAAAAGCCCTCTTTGGTTTCCCATTTTCTTTTATGCTATTCTGGAAGTTGATGGATGTGCAGTGCTAAATGGAGTTTGTGCTCAAAATTTCCTAATCCATTAATCTTCAGGTGTTTTTCACATTTTCCATTTGAGTGACTCCAGGAGACCCACTGACCTCTCAAAAGGTTGATAAGCCAAAGAGAAAACAGCAGCAGGCTCCCTGAATGGTATTGGTAGAAAAGACAGTTCACTCAGAGTAATTACTCAGAGAAATTAGGGGGAAAGGATGGCTTGAATGCCCATCATTTCTTAGCTTAGAATAAAACCAAGTATAACCTATGGCAAATGGATAGAGATAGCCTTTTAAATTTAAAGGAAAACCTTTTGCCCCTGGGATGCCAAGTTCTGCTCATGTGCCACATGCCCCACACGTGGCTCGATGCCCGCAACTCGATTCTCGTTGTCCAGGGTCCTCTAACGCCTGTTCTCTCTGAGGCTCAATCTGTTCTGGTAGAACTTTGCCGTAGTGAATTTTGCTTGATTCGTTCTTTCTATTGGGCCTCATGAAAGTTGCCTGTTCTTTTCAGCATTTACTTCTTTCTGCTTTAAGAGAAGAGCTTCCTCAGTCTGCTTGGTGTGATTTCCCCTGTGGGGTTTTTTCCAGCGTGTTTCCGTATCACAGAAGCCCGTGCAGGTAGAAACACGGCCTCCTGAGTGGGTAACAGCAGCACTTGTTAACCAGCTGATGGTCCTAACCCTCACACAGCTCTCACTGTTTGCCAGACACGATCCTAAATGCTTTTTATGAATTAATTCAGTCATCTTTACAAAAATTAAGGAGTCGAGTATTACTGTTATTTCCACATTGTAGATAAGGAAAGCGGGGCATGGAGGGAATGAGGAGCTTACCAAAGCGCATGGACAAAGCTGTCAGGTCTGTGCTTGATTAAAACCCAGGGAGTTTATATAAGCACTATTGAAGATCTATTTTCAATTTTAGTTACATTCAGTATTATTTTGTATTTCAGATGTACAGCATAATGGTTAGACAATCATATGCTTTATAAAGTACCCCCCTGATAAGTCTAGGACCCACCTGGCACCATACGTAGTTACTACAATGTTATAGATTATATTCTTTATACTGTACATTATATCCCCATGACTAGTTTTGTAACTGCCAATCTTCTTAATCCCTTTGCCCTTTTACCCAGTCCCCGAAGCCTCCTCCCCTCCAGCAACCATCAATCTGTTCTCTGTATCTTCCAGTCTGTTTCAATTTTATTTATTTATTGTTGTTTAGATTCCACATACAAGTGAAATCACATGGCATTTGTCTTTCTTGGACTGACTTATTTAGTGTAATACTATCTATGTCCATCTGTGCTGTCACAAATAGTAAAATTTCATTATTTTTTTTACGGCCTAGTAAAATTTCATTGTTATATGTACCGCAGCTTTTTAATTCACTTGTTTATTGATGGGAACTTGGGTTGCTTCCATATGTTGGCTGTTGGAAATAATGCTGCAATGACATAGGGGTGCATATATTCTTTTGAATTAGTGGTTTTGGTTTCTTTGGATATAGTATACCTAGAGGTGGAATTGTTGGGTCATAAGGCAGTTCCATTTTAAAAAATTTTTTGAGGACCCTTCATAATCTTTTCCATAGTGTCTGCCCCAATCTTCATTCCCACCAACAGTACGAAGGGTTCCTTTTCTTCACATCCTGGTCAACACTTATTGTTTGTTGGTTTATTGATGATAGCCATTCTGACAGATTTGAGGTGATGTTTCACTGGGGTATTGATTTACATTTCTCTGATTATTAGTGACGTTGAGAATCTTGTCATATGACTCTTACCCATCTGTATGTTCTCCTTGGAGAAATGTCTAATCAGGTACTCTGCCCATTTTTTAATCGGATTCTTTTTTTGGTGTTGAGTTATATCAGTTCTTTATAAATTTTGGAGATTAACCCATTATCATTGGTGAACTGAATTAGCACTCATATTGCCCATGCCCCCTCTGTGAAAGGTGGGTATTTTAATCTTAATTCACATATGAGAAAGCTAAAGTTCATAAAGTTTACATAACTAGCCCAAGTTACACACAACTCACAATTGGTCGAGTGTGTTTCAGTTGCTAGTACTGCCAACATCGAAGTCCTGGCTCTTCACTGCTGCACTGAGCCTCATGTTCTAAAAAAGCTGTGTTTCCCAGCTCTGATGTCTTCCCTGAGTTTCACAGTCATGTATTTGGTGGAGGGTGTTGGGGGGAGCAGGTCAGGAAATGCTTTCTATAAAGCCTCAGCTACTGAATACTGTAAGGCATGTGGTCCATGAGGTGTGTCTCCTGTGGCACGAACAACTTGAGGGCAGAAATCGGGGTTTGTTCATCCTGCCATCCCCGGTGACTAGGACAGCAGCTGATGATTACATTCTCCAAATTCTTCACTAGATTAATTAATGAGTGGATATAAACCACTGTCCTTGAAAGGATGAGGCTGAAAATCCTATTTATAGAGACCTTTCCCTGATGAACTAACTCCCAATGCCCATGAATGGCTCAGTGCAAGGGGTATATTTTCCTCAAAATCTCGATATGTCTGAAGGAAATGGGTTATCTCTCTCCACATTCCTAAATATAATACTTTAAAACTATATAAAAATACAGGTGGTCATCCCTGTTGTTGGTATTAATTTTGATGCACATAGTTCATTAGCATAGTATTTGGATCCAGACAAAGCTGAGATTAAATAGCAACACTGTCCCTTATTGGTTTTATGAAAATATGTAAAGCACTCAGATACCCCCAGCCTCAGTTATAAAAGATGGTGTAAAGTTTTACAGCATATGTAAAAATGCATTGCATCATAAATTAGATAACATTGTGAAGATTAAAGAATATATTCAAAATAATGTAGTGTGGCACACTACTAGTTGCTTAATGGTAGCTGTTGTTGTTCTCTTGTTTAATTCATTAATTCATCATCTAGGTACAAGGACTCATAAACACCATACCAAGACATTGTCACTGGCCACGCAGTTACTGTTCCAGTGGGCACTTGGAATAGAATGTCTAACAGCAGGGTGGTCAGTATTGATTCAGGCCAAAGGCAGGTTCCCAGCACTCTCTCGAAGAGAAGCCAGTTCAGATCATCAATCAAAGGCACTTACTGAGTCAGATGCCGTATAGCAACTAGAGCAAGGGCAGAGTGAGCCTCTGCTGTAAGGAGCATAGAGTCTGGTTAACAAGACAATATACCCAAAGTGACTGTAAATTCTATGCCAGGTGCTCAATTAAAAATATGTGGCCTAACATTACAAAATAACCCAGCTAGTAATAGGATCTTCAAAGGCTCCCCATTTTTGCATATAGTCCTCATCCTAGAAAGCTGTCTACTCTTTTTTTATCTAAACAGGGAAGGATGTCAGATGGTGCTGAGGAAAATATTCCTTCTATGTTCCCAGTGCCTAGCACAGTGCCTGACATACACTACATTTTGAGTAAAATGGGTTGAATGGATACATGAATGAATAAAAAAAATATTCAGCGCAGAATGTGAAAAGGATATGTGATTGCAGTAATACTGACTCTCTTTTGTCCTTTATATTATATATTTAATTTAATTATCCACAACCAATTCAGTGGAAAGGAAAATTAACCACATCAGCATCACCTTTATTATTATCATCACAGCATTAATCTCAAAGAGATATTGATGAGAGCTTAAGTAGATTACCTCACCAACCCCACCCAGGAGCCTAAGAGTAACTTACCTATGTATCTTATTAGAGCCGTCAACTCGTACTTGGACCCGAGTTTCATTTGGAAGTGACATGATTTCTTTTTGGCCCTAATCCTAAAGGCTTATTCTGTACACCTGAATGCCGCTCAAATTTGAATGTACAAATGAACCATTTGGGGATATCATTTATTTGTCTATTTATTATTTTTTAATTTTTCAATTGCAGTTAACATTCAACATTATATTAATTTCAGGTGTACAACATAGTCGTCACATATTTACATAGCTTACAAAGTGATCCCCCCAATAAATTCTCATATCCACCTGACACCATACCCAGTTATTACAATATTATTGACTATATTCCCTACGCAATACTTGAAATCCATTTGGGGATCCTTTTAAAAAGCAAAGTCTGATTCTGGAGGTCAAAGGTGGTATCCAAGATTACGCATTAATTACAAGCTCCCAGGTGATGTGGGTCCTGCTATTTCACCATATTTTGACATCAAGTGCTTGGCCACTTGCCAACCTATTTCAGAAACATCTGTTTATAAAATTCACTACTAGTATCATTGTCCTCGTCTCTTCTAATCTCAGAACGAACCCAGACTGAAAGAAGTTCATGTACATGTTGTCACATATTAATTTCTCATGGTGTCTGTAAGTCTATGGAACTCAATCTTTTTTTTTTTTTTTAATTTGGAAAGTGCTGTGAAATGAATGCAACCCTCTGAGATTTCTGTGTTTGAGAAGGCTTTTGTGCCCTCCTCTATAACATCACATATGCACAGGGTTTGACCACATCCATATCACAATTACTCACGACACATCATAATCCTTATGGGAACCAAGAAGGATCACTTGAAAACAATAGTCTCAGAATTCTTATCGGAACTTAGACAGCCAACTTAGTCAGAAGGAGGTCAAATCTAATCCTTTAACATTCTCACATTACTTCAAGAATACATGTCACATAAATAAGTGAATGAGTGTTATAAAGAGATGGTTGTTAAGTCGGTTCTGAGTTCATGTGCATTTTCAATGCAATTTTCATAGAATGTCTTTGGACAAATAGATCTATAGCTGTAAACTAAAAGATCTTTCTCCCAAGTTTTTTGTGAGTCTTAGAATGTATGTTAAAATACATATATATTTAAAACATTAGCAAGTCACAAAACTCAACATGCATTTTTAATGAAAATAAATTCCTAGGATATAATCCTAGCAGTGGAATTGCTGGGTCAAAAGGCAGATAGCCAAGTGTTGGAAGCAACCTAGGTGCCCATCAGTAAATGAGTGGATCAAAAAACTATGGTACATATATACAATGGAATTCTATGTAGCAGAAAAAAAGAAGGGGCTCCTACCCTATGCAACAGCGTGGATGGAACTGGAAAGCATTATGCTGAGTGAAATAAGCCAGGCAGTAAAAGACAAATACCATATGATCTCACCTTTAACAGGAACCTAAGCAACAAAACAAACAAGCAAGCAAAATATAAACAAAGACACTGAAATAGAGAACAGGCTGACAGTGACCAGAGGGGAGAGGGGAGGGAATTTTAGGGGAAAGGGGGAAGGGTTTGTAGGAACAAGTATGAAGGGCACATGGACAAAAACTGGGGTGGGGGTGGAAATGGGAGGGAGGTGGGGAGTGCTGGGGGGGCTGGTCTGGGATCAGAGTAAAAGAACTGTACTTGAACAACAATTAAAATATATTTTAAAAAATTATATGTTGCATTTTTCTCAGTTTTATTCCAATATTTCACTTGGTATTTGCCTCACCATTGCAGATACACTGTATTATTATTTTGACCATTTCGTCATTGACAATGTGCTGATATTTTCTAGAAAATGATTGTAATGCACAATGCCAATCACTTTCTAGGGTTTGAAATAGCTAGTGAAACAAAGCACCTGAACATGGTTTAACCATTACCTAAAGAGAAACGTAAAGCACTCAGGGGAATACATGGTCAAGATGCTTTGAAGAGGATGAATATGGATTTTTGTGCATGTGTCCAGGTTACTTTATTGTCTAACAATAATGTGTTCTTTCCAAATAAGAATTTTAACATAGAATATGTTGTCAGATTTAACTAGAAAGACAATTAGCCTTAGGAAAAGATGCAAAACTTCGGCTTCTTTCAAACCTCAAAGATCTCAGGTCACTAATTGACCAAGGGAAAGACAAAAGCTGTTAAAAAAGTTACCAGGCCAAACTTTGGACTTTAGTTTAAGGAAATTAGAAAAGAACCCATGAATATAAGCTCTGCGCTTCTCTATATCTCAGGTGTTAGTAGGTCAGATACTGATCCTGGAAATATTTAACACTGTCCTCCATCAGAAATGAGCTGTATAAAGAAAAATAGAGAAACACACTATACAGTGTGAAAAGCTTCAATGTTTGTAAAGATTTATCTAGGGCACTGCGAATGTGTGTGTTTATATACATATATATGTATATATACACATACACATACATAGACAGTCTGGCACAAATAACTCTTTTCATTACAAAATCTTTTATTACAAAATCATAAGCATGTAATTCTGTCATATAACAATATCATACTCAAGCACACCATATGACATTTTAGGTGAAAGGGTCAAATTAAAACTACAAATCATTACACCCATATCATTACCTTATCAACTACACTCAAGCAGCTGTTACTTCTGCCAGACCCTGAGTGTGTGTGTGTGTGTGTGTGTGTGTGTCCAGGTTCCTGAGAAGAAACAGGCAATGACTGAACAAATAAGAGAGAAGCTGGTGGTGGAGAGGGGTGTTGCTAATATTCCAGGTTATACTTTGCCAGAAGCACAATACATTTTGATAGAATTTGTGTTAGACGGGTTAGGCTAGGTTATGCTGCAGAAATCATCTCTTTCCCTTCTCTCTCTCTTCCCCAAAGGCTCTTAGACAGCACACAATGTTCAGTGGCATCTGAATGCCTCTCCACAGGGTTTCTAACGGAGGCTCAGCATTTCAGACTTCTGCAAACAATACACACCTCAGAGGTTGGTGAGGGCAGAGAAGACATGGCCAACCCCTCACCAGTTCTGAATGTTTTAAACTGGAATTTTTTAAAAAGATCATTTCTACCAACTCTTATTTAGT
>PVKM010052219.1:0-10293 GCA_004027735.1 Carollia perspicillata
TCTTTCCTCCAGTCTTCACTTCTATGTCTACAACTATTTTCCAGATAAGCAATATTTGGAGACTTATTTTCTTCTGCTTTCAGGTGATTTGCAGAAATAATGATAGAGAAGGAGGTAGTGTAAAGGCAGGTTTTTACCTGATTGGGTGTGAATATTGTATCAATTCAGTTTATACCCATTTGTTCCTTGGAAATCTAATTTTCTTTTTTTTTATTGTTCTATTGCAGTTGTCCCAATTTTCCCCCATTGCTCTCCCTGCCCGGTCCACACCCTACTCCCACAGTCAGTCCCCACCCTGTTATGGCCATGGGTCATTTATACTTGTTCTTTAACCAGTCCCTTCCCCTTCTTTCCTCCCTTATCCTCCTCCTCCCTCCTTTCTGGTCCCTGTCAGTCCTTTCCTGTTTCCAGGCCTCTGGTTCTATTTTGCTCATTTGTTTTGTTCATTAGGTTCCACTTATAGGTAAGATCATATGGTATTCGTCTTCCACTGCCTGGCTTATTGTACTTAGCATAATACTCTCCAGTTCCATACATGCTATTATTCCGAAGGGTAGGAATTTCTTATTTTTTTCTATTGTGTGGTATTCCATTGGGTAAATGTACCACAGTTTTTTTGATCCACTCATTTACTGATGGGCACTTAGGCTGTTTCCAGCACTTGGCTAATATAAATAACACTACTATGAACATAGGGGTGCATAGGTTCTTTTGAGTTGGTGTTTTATGATAATCACTGAATCAAAAGGCAGTTCCATTTTCAGTTTTTTGAAGAAACTCCATACTGTTTTCCACAGTGGCTGCACCAGTCTGCATTCCCACTAACAGTGCACTAGGGTTCCCTTTTCTCCATATCCTCACCAGCACTTGTTGTTTGTTGACTTATTAATGATAGCCACTCTGACCAGTGTGAGATGATATCCCATTGTGATTTTAATTTGCATCTCTCTGATGGCTTGGAAGGCTAATTTTAAAAAATATATTTCAACAAAGTCCTGAGAAAACATAAAGCTCAAGAGAGGAGAGAGAACATAGACTTATCCCAGCATGAGGCTGGGAGTAACAGGTTATTTTATTTCAGCTCAGAAAACTAGTTGCCTCCAAGAAAAACAGAGAAAGTGAAACTTTAAAAACTTGGGCTCTGAACTTCAGGAATCCCTGAAAATTCCTGAAAGCCCATATTAAGTGAAAAAAGAAAGAAAGGGAGGAAGGAAAAAAGGATGGATGGAAGGAAGGAAGGAAGGAAGGAAGGAAGGAAGGAAGGAAGGAAGGAAGGTTGGTTTAGATTAATAGAAAAAAAAGAAAAACTATGTCAGTAGATCATCTCAGTAGAGAGAAAACACATTTGAAAAACTCTAACATGCATTCATAAGGAAAACTCTCAAACTAGGAATAGAACTTCCTCAATCTGATGAAGGGTATCTATAAAGCACTCAGAGTTAGCCTCACACTTAATGCTAAAAGGCTGAGTGCTTTTCTTCTAAGATCAGTGATAAGGCAAGGATGTCTGCTTTCACTGATTTTATTCAACCTTACACTGGAGTTTGCATAGCTAGTGTGATAAAAAAATGTTCTTTTTAAATTAAGGAATACAATTGGGAAAAAGAGAAGTATCACTTTCTCTATTTGCAGAGGACATGGTCTTATATGAAAATCCAAAGAAATTCACAAAAATTTCAGCAGAAATAATAAGATTTTAGCAAGATTACAAGATCAATATACCAAAATTAATTGTATCTCTATATGCTAGCAATGAACAATCAGAAATTGAAATTAAGAAAACAATTCCTTCGCAATAACAGCAAAGAGAATGAAATACTTGGGAATAAATTTAGCAGAAGAAATATAAGACTTGTGCACTAAAAACTGTAACACATCTTTAAGAAAAATGGAAGACCTAAATAAATCGAAAAACATTTCATGTTCATGGATTAGAAGATTAAATATTGTCAAGATGGCTATTTTCCTCATATTGAGCTATAAATTCAGTGTAATCCCTATCAACATCCCTCGAGAGAAGCTCAAAAACTGAGTATCCCTGTTAGCTTCCCCCTAACCATTGTGGGGCCCAGGAGCAAGGGTACAAATAGAAGTCCCAGCCACAGCCTGCTCTCTTCTCTTCCCCACCCCGCAACCCGCTCAGCTCTGTTTTATACCATGAGGGACCTCACTGTGGTGTGTGTGTGCCTGTGTGTCCCCACCCCTAGCTAGGTACAACTTCCAACCTTCCCTCCTTGAGCCCTGTCACGAGTAGCTTCCCCTTGGTCACTGCTTCCGACTAGGGAGTCTGCACACCAGAAACGTAGTTAGCTTTCAGGAGGACAGACCCAGGACAGTGGACAAACCAGTTGCTAGAAACTGGTTTGGGTAGGGAATTTCACAGTTCTTTTTGCCAGAGGCATGGTTTAAAAGCAGAGTCATGGGCTCCAGATAGTCACATTCCCTTGGCCCCACTGACTACTCAGAAGGCAGCCAAGGGCATCCCTGCAAGCAATGCTTCCCGAACTTCAGTATGAAACAGTTCCCTGGGGATCTTGTTACAATGCAGATTTAGTAGGTTGGAGGTAATGTCTGATGGTCCGATGACTCACAAGCTTCCAGGTGAGGCCCTGCTGCTGGTCTGTGAGCCACCCTTGAATAGCAAAGCTATGAAGCAGTGGCCCAGATCCAGGGCCCCACTGAAGGCTCCAGGGGCAGAACTCCCCTAGAAGAGGAAAGTGGCATCTATGGGAGTGAAAAGGTTACTTTAGGACTGCCAGGTCTTCATCGCCCAGAACTGAGCACATTCATGATGGCTGGTCATGAGCCAACAATACTTGCAGTACTGGCTTGGAGGAACTCATAGTCTAACGGGCAAGTTAGACATAAATAAGTAACTACAAGGCACTGTATAAAGGGAAACAGAGATGAATGTATGAGGCACATAGGTGACACCGCAGAGGTGAGTGATGTCTGAGCAGAACACTGAGGATGAACGGGACTCCACAGAGAACAAAGACAGAAGGGGGATTCAGGCAAAGGAAATGATGTATCTGTGGCTGACTGTATTTTCCAAAGATGGCTGTAGCAATATCTATAGTCTCATAAAACCTTCTAGAAACTTTCCACTCCCCTATGAAGCAGTGAAGCCTAATTCCCTTCTCTTTGAATCTGGGTGGGTTTCTGATGGCTTCCATGAATACAGTGAGAAGTGATAGAATGTGATTTATGAGGCAAGATCAGAAAAAGACTACATAGTTTTTGTCTGGTTTTCTTGGGATGCTCACTTTTGGAACCCAGCCACCACACTCTGAGGAAGCCAGGGGGCCCGTGGAGAGTCCTGGGCATGAGGAACTGAGGTCCCCATTCAGGACTCCCACTGAGTCCCTTGCCAACAGCCAACACCAGCCTGCCAGCCACGTGAATGAGCTATCATGAAAGCTGGCCTCGGAGCCTCAAATCAACCTGCTCCAGGTGACTTGGTGTGAAGCAGAGATAAGCCAATCCTACTCAGCCTTGACCAAATTTCAGATTCATGAGCAAAATAAGTGATTACTGTTGTTTAAAACTATCAACTTTTAGAGTGGTTTTAGGCAGCGATAGATTTCAAGAATAATATCTAACGGTGAAGAGGTATGAAACAACCTGGTATTTTAAAGTATGACACAAATAAGCTATTAGAAAGTAAAACATAAAAACATAGGAACTATTGGGAATAGTGATTTTGTGACGTGGAGGACAAAAAGTTTAGTAAACCAATCACCACTCGTGTAAATGCAATAAAGTTGGACTTTGTCATCAGCCGGGCTAGGCTTAGTATTTGTGGCTCTGCCAGAAAATGTTCTAGATGTCAATGTAAATGCATTTACATAAAAAAAACTTTCCTTGCAGGAGAAAAGTAAATTCTTATTGGAAAGAAAATACTACTAATTGGCTCCTGTGTGTGCTCCACACATGAAGCTCTGGTTGACAATTTCCAAAAGGAATCAATTTATAGTTTTTACTACCCAAAGCGAAGCAAGATATCATTTCGAAGCCAAATACAGTAACCCATCTAAATTCTTCTTCTATAGGAGATGAACCCCCATATTCTTGAAAAAGAAGTATGTAGTTCTGACCTGCCACCAACCCCTTTGTTTTTTTTCCCCCTAAACACACTTCTAAGAGAACTCACCAAGAGTTTCTGAAACAGGTAAAATTTATGACTCCTCTTTAATGCTGACGACCTTATTTTCCACAGGTCTGAGGGATGGTGGATGCATGCTAATTTGAGGGATAAAATGGAGAAGGTCTGAATTGATTTGCCAAGATTGTTTCCTGGGTTATGGGTCTCCTGAAATTTTTTTGACCCTAATTAATGTTTAGTTGAAAAGCACTATCCCATGCAGCATGGCCATTCAAATTACATTTAGAAGTTTGGAATCAAAGATTTCTTGGGATGGAGACAGCAGGTGACAAATAATTGCCTTGTGCTCTCCACTAAGCAAACTCCACCTGGAATATTGCGCTCAGCAACTGACACCAAATTTTAAGGGGAACAGACAAATTAGAGATTATGTGGGGGAGGTGGGGAAACACAAACCTGTGTCACATGAGGGGCAACGAATAAAAAGGGATGTTCACTTCAGGGAGGAGACAACTCACAGGGTATGTTAGCCTTTCCTAAGAAATGAAAGAGCTCTCTTGCAGCGAAGCTTTTAGCATTATTCCATATTCGAAAAGCACAGTGAGGAAGGAATTGGAGGCAATTTAGGGGTGAAGAAATCAAAACTGTCCAAGGATAGAATCAACTCTCAGGAGCAGTAGGAGACGTTCCAGCAAATTATTTTGCAAAAATTCGAAATCGGAAAGTGGCTGGATCAGACACCCTGCAAAGTCCTTTCCACTATTTTCATGAGCTGTGAACACCCTGGAGTCCCCAGACTAACAGGTCTGGAGTCTCCAGGTGTGCTCCCACCTGTGCTCAGAATCCAGCCCATTCTTTCTACTTCTGGCTCCTGCAAGTGATGGCATTCCCTGAAGCCTCCAAAGCTTATGAAATCCCAGAGGTGATTGGCTGTCTACCGCTAGCCCCAAAGCGCTCTGTGCCGGCGCCTACCTCCGTGAGAGCTGCACCACTGCCAAGCCCTTGTGGGGCTGGCCCCACTGCCACTGTCCTGTCAGCTCACTCGTCGCAGCTGTCCTTGACTCCCTTCCCTTTTTTTTCAGGTGGGGATGAGTTACACTGTGTGTTGTTAAGGCAGGACCCCATAATGTCAGACAGATTTTATGGGCAAATAGCTGTTCATTCTTAGTCACAGACTTTCTTCCCCTTGGTCTTAACTGAAAGTCTACAGGGGTTGAGTTGGAACAATCATAAACCAACAAATTTTTCTCCTTAAAAGTGCCTTTCTCCAAGGTGGTGTGCTCATTGTCCTTACCTTCCAAGCCTCCCAATCTCTTTTTTCTCCTTAGAGTCAGTTCTTCTCAGGACACTCATTCAAATATCTCGTCCCTGGCCCGATAGCTCATTTGGCTCAAGGTCATCTGGATATACTAAAGTTGTCGGCTCGATCTCCACTCAGGGCACATATAAGCATCAACCCATGAATGCATAAATAAATGAAACAACAAATCAATATTTTTCTTTCTCTCTCTCCCTCCCTCTCTCTAAAATCAATCAATAAACAACATTTTAAAACTTAAAAAAAATATGATCCTGGGAAAAAAAATCCCTGCTCCTCCCTAAGAGCTTGCTCCACCACATCTCACACATACCTGACATTCTGAACCCCAGGCTGAGACGAGTCAGACTCAGACGTGGCCCTCTTCTTCCCTCTCTTCTGCACCGCCCCCCACCCTGTATGGTTCCGTGACTGAAGGGGGAGCTCAGGAACGAGGAAAATAAAGATAGCAGTTGGAAAAAAAGTTTGATGGAGGGGAAGGGAAAAGACTAAGTGATATGTATGGTTTAATGACAAATTTTAAGTGGATTTAAAAAAATTCTGTATGCTAGTTATGCTACTAAATAGTGTGACTGAAATTCTCATGTAATTTAGCAGTAACAATGTGATTGATTGGTCATAGTCCATAAGATTTCACTGATGAAAATCTAGACTTTGCATACATATCAGGGGGAAAAAATCCAGGAGGTTGTGAATAGCATTTGCAAAACAATTTTTATTACTCACTTAATGCTAATTATAAGTTTTGAGAGTCAAATTAAGAGTAAATTGTATATGCACTTCATAAAGATATTTACACATCCACCATATGTATCTATTGATACTCTACAACTCATGAGTTAAAAAGCAGCTTGTGTTGAGTGCCTTTGGCAAAGTTATGCTGAGGATAGATGGAGGGGAGGTTGCACCCAATTGCCTGTCTCAGGGGTGAGTAAGACTCTCTGCTCCACGGGAACTACCGTAACAGTAGCATCCTTGATGTGTAGAGGACTCAAGGAGGGAACTTCATCATTAGAGAACAAAGAGCAAGTGTATAAATTATCTATTGCTGCATAACAAATTACCCTTCAAACTTTGCAGCTGGAAATAACAAACATTTATTATCTCAAGGTTCAGCCGTGGCTTCGCTGGGTGTTTCTGGCTCAGGGTCTTGCATGAGGTTGCACTGAAGAAGCTGAGCAGGGTTGGAGCATCAGAAAGCTTGGCTAAGGCCGAATGATCTGCTTCCAAGCTCACTCTTTTGATTGTTAGTTGGAGGCCTTTCCTTATGGCTGCTTACGTTATCTTTAAAAAACAATTTTTTTAATTGCCCTGGCTGCTGTGGCTCAGTTGGTGGAGCTTCGTCCTGTAACCAAGGGTTGCGAGTTCCGTTCCCGGTCAGGGCCCATACCTACAGTGCGGGTTTTATTCCCAGTCCCTGGTCTGGGGGCATGTGGGAGGCAACCAATTGATGCTTCTCTCTCTGTGGATATGTCTCTCCCTCTCTCTCTAAAAGCAATGAAAAAAATGTCCTCAGGTGAGGATTAAATTTTTTTTGATTTGATTATTTTAAAGAGAGAGAGAAAGTGAGAGAGAAAGATAGAAAGAGAGAGTGTGAAACACTGATTTGTTGTTCCACTTATCAGTGCATTCATTGCTTGATTCATGTATGTCCCCTGATTTTGGTGGGAGGCAGGGGATGATGCTCCAACCAACTAAGCAACCTGCCCAGGGCTGGCTGCTCCCATTCTGAAGACTAGCTTTCCCCAGACTAAGTGATGAGAGAGAGAGAGAGAGAACACAACCAAGGTAGAAGCCCTAATGTCTTTTATAAACTAATTGCAGAAGTGTTGTACTGTCACTTCCCAGCATTAAACCAACACTGGTATGTGTGGGAGGGGACTACACAAGAGTATGGATACCAGGGGGCAAGGATCATTGGGGTCATCCTAGAGACTGCCCACCATTGACTACCACACCTGGGCAGAGGCTACGGGTGAGGGGAGCAGTCAGAGTCTGTGTCCGCGTCTTCGTTTATACAAATGGTGCCTTCTTATATTTTGCGGTGTGCAGCGTATGCAGTCGTGCCTAGCAGCCCAGGTAGCAGCCTTAGACCAAGTGTTGGAAAGCAGTGTTGTCCTCAGCACTTTTTTCACTCCCTGTTAAGAATTCATTCATTCATTTATGCAACACACATGTGTTAAGCACCTGGTGCATGCCTGCGTGTCAGTAGGTAATGGGGAGCCTAGGGTCTGGGCTCGAATGTAGCTTCAATTTTCCCATATGGTTGTTGTCCTTCTTAAGTTTCCAAGACGTTCAGAGCAACCACAGGGTGCCCACAGTCCTTTTCAAGCCAGACAGTAAGCAAACGAGTATTGTCTTTCATTCCTCTCTCTCAGGGCCCTAATCTTCGGTAAACTTAATCTAATGTGATATTTCCTTCGGGTAGTACAATCCAAATATTTAACAGTCCCTGATTTTTGGGTGTCTAACCAGAATAAAAGCTGCCTGAACAAGCAGTATGATGTGTTTTTGCTGAAATCCAGCCCAGTTATCTCTAGAGAAGTCTTTTCTATTGCCCATCCAGTCATACTTAAAAAAACTGATTGTGATTCTACCTGCTCATGAAGTTAACAGTAACAAATTTATAAGAAGCCCCCCCCTCCGCTACCCACACACCAAAAATTCCCATTTGCCAATTTTAGGGAGGGAAGTGTGGGCTGTACAGGAAAGCTCAGAAATAAGTGTAGGAAAGGAGAGTAAGTTCATGGTGACGGACTGATGGACCAGAGCAGGAACTAAGAGGAAGGTGAGCTGTTTGTTTTGGAGTTTACGTTTGAGTCTCAGGGGAGAGGAACTGAGAAAATCAAGGAAAATCTGTATTTGTAACATCAGTCTCGTGCTAACGTGTCCTGAAGCTCACAGACTCCCAGGCCAAACTGCTGTCTTCAAATCTCAGCTCGGCAATTGACTAGCTGTGTGCCTGTGAACACATGACTTAACCTCTAATTCAGGGTTCTCAGTACAGCAGGGTTGATTGAATGAAACCAACCTTATGGGGTGTTCGTGAGTTAGTATATGTAAAGTGCTAGAACTTAGTCTGGTGTGAATTAAAAATACAATAAATGCTAACTACTAATATTGAAGAAGTGAGAACAATGTCTATCATGCCATCAACTGAAAGAGGTCAATCTCATTCACTCAACCACCATGAATTAAATATATAAATAGAAACGCACGCCAGCTGAAAAAATCCTGGTTCTCAAGGTACTTATACATGGAGGAGGGAAAGAGGAAGAAGTGGGGGTGGGTGGGGGGAGGGACAATGAAAATAAACAAATACGTAAGAAATATAGCATGTCAGATTTATTGTGATGATCATGAAGAAAAATAAACCAGAGGAGGGGCAGATAGGAAGTGTTGGGGGAGGGTGGGAGGGAAGAATGTTCCAGAGATAGAAAGTTGTAAGTCAGAAGTCTTGAGTCTGAGAAATGTTTGGTGTGTTCCCTAAGAGCAAGGAGGCTAGTATGGCTGAAAGGAGATGAGGCCGGGGTGAGTTACAACTGCGAGTTCAGAGCAGTCCTGGTTGGGGGAGGCGGGCAGATCATGTAGGGCCACGTAGCCATTGCCAGAACTTCGGCTGTGGCTCTAGACTGGGAAGCCACTGGAGGTTCTGCAAAGAGACCTGTGTTTTACAAGATCACTCTGACTCTTCTGTGTGGGGATGGAGTGTGTCCGGTGGGGGTGGGGAGTGGAGAGGGGGAGAAATAACATCAGGTAGGAAGCCATTGAGAAATGATGGTGGCTTAGACCAGGTTAAGCTGTGGGGAGAGAGGGAGGAGGAAGTGGATACTTTCAGGGTATATTTTTGAAGGCAGAGTCAACAGAAATTGCTGAGGAATTGTACGTCATGGGTAAAACAAAGAGAAGGGGCAAGGGTAGGGAAGCTCTGAGAGGACAGGGATTTTCCTCTTTTATTCAATACTCTATCTCAACCATCTAGACAGTGTCTGGTACTCGGTGAATATTCCTTGAATCAGTGAAAAGGGTAACTCTGATTTGTATTGGGCACTTCTTAAACTTGGTAAACGGTATATAGCAGTTAAAACATATACAGACAAATGAAGTACTGTAGCAACCCTAGTTTCAGCATTTGAGCAGTGAAACTCCTTCCCATCCATTCACAAAATCGGAAGTTGGCATTGCTGTATCCTTGGCCCCCAGCGGCCAATGACCAAGATTAAAAAACAACTTTGATACTTTCTGTAACAGAAGAGTGCTTCCTTATAAAATATTCATTGTAAACGAACAAAATCCAACGGGTATACACGTTAAAGTATATATAGGAGCAGTTTATGTGGAGAAAAGCATAGAGACCCAGGAAGTGGGGATTCTATCATTATCCTTACCAAACAGTTGTAAAACATACTGAAACACAATTAGTAAAATGACAACGGTAATACACAAAGCTTTCATGAGGTAAAGTAAATCATGCACACATTTTAGGCATTGTATGAAATTCTCTATTTTGGTCATATTTGAAATATTAAAATGCAAACATGGTGCATTATGTCACATTCCCCTACTAATATATTGTACCATGTAAGAGGTGTATACTAATTTCTAATCCTCCAATATATATTTCAGAGTTTAAGGGTCATGAGTCCTGTCCACATCCTTGAGTGATACATGGAAGTGATGAACAAGAACGTGCCTGCTTTTTGCTCAGTGTTGATTGATGAAGGCTAGAAGCCAATAACAGTTTTCAGCACTTTTCAGGAATATTGTAAATAGCACATTCTTGAAGAAGGCATTTGATAAAAAGGATTTTCAGTTAGTTCTAGACATATATGTGGATCTTCACTTGCTCCTGTCCCCTGGGGTGTCACTG
>PVKM010052220.1:0-10288 GCA_004027735.1 Carollia perspicillata
CCCCAGCACTGCTGAGCTGGGAACCAGAACCTCGCCCAGGAAGAGAAGCCAAGGATGCACCTTTTCTAAAGTTCCCATGGGACTGTGACACCTAGGGATGTTTGGGGAGCATTGCACTTTACCAGACCCGGCACTTCCTGTGCCCTGAGACCGCGGTTCTGCACAGAAGCAGTAGCAGAACTGCAGAGAGGTCTTCATAGGACCCGTGGCCCCACAGAAGGGCTGCAACTATGAAATTATCAACCACGGGAGTCACGCAGCACAGCCATTTAAAATGGTCATGTGGTCGCAGAGCTGGACATGAGGCCTCCTCCCCTTGCCGCCTGCTCCGAGTCGGACAGCCATCAGAGGGCCAGCACTCTGGGCTGGACCAGGCAAGTGTTGGCCTGGTGTGATATTCTCACCTTGTCAGAGTCATGGAGTGGCTCACTCTTTGGAGCATTTGACTTTAGCGAGCCAAATGATCGTCTGCCACTCGGTAGGTGTCCCTGTAACAGCGTGGCTCAGAAATGCCATTGGCTCTCACCAAGGAAAAGGGTGAGAAAGAAAAAGTGCAAACGCATCCCCACTGCCACTCCCATCCCATCGAGACCCTAAACAAGTCCAGGCCAAGGCCACCGGGAAGAGTTCCTCAGTGCTGGATTTCTGTTGAAAGCGTGGGGCTCTGCGGTTTCACCTTTCACTCCACGTCAGGCGAAACCTCTCTGGAGCACTGGCCCTGCTTCGATTTGGGTTGCTTGGCTGCCTCTTTGGGTTTCACGGAGTTTTATTATGAGAGTCTGAGATGGACAGCTGAGAGGCTGAAAGAAAACTCGCTGTGAGACTCTGCTGCTGACAGTCCCTTCTAAGACCATTTAATTTATAACAATGATCTTTCAGTTTACTCTCTGGTCCTTTACTGAAGTTCAATGTTATGCCAGTCTAAAATGTTTGTTATAAGTTTAAAGTTAAGCTAAATAGCGAGGCTAACTCAAATGAACGTAATGGGGGAAAGGATTGCTTTTTTCGCACATTGCTACTCCTGCCTTGTGGTCGCCCTGGGAGATTCTGATGAATGAACTGCCCACCTGGAGAGTGGGGGAGGCACAGAGGCGTGGAGGGTGGGCAGGCACGCCACGCCGGGTGAAGTGCAGTGGGCAGTCGGGGCTTTACTCTGATACTCTCCCGTGTGTTTGCGGACTGCCCCTGCTAAGCAGGAAGGGAGGGTGCAGAAAGCAAAGTGTGTGGGGAGACCGGCTGGGGGAGGAACCCTACGGCGCCAGAGAAAGCCTGCTTGCCTGGGAAGCTCGATCTGTGTTTACAGATGCGGGGTTATTCAGATTTTTCTGAGAATACTGATAATAGTGTGTGTAGAGCAAGATCAACACAGCACATGAGTGGGAGAGAAATTCAGATGGTCCGATCTCCTAATAATTACCCCAGGTTTGTATCCAAGGCAACAGCGAGATTTCTTCCATTTAATCTCAGATCAGGAAGAGGAAAAGAAAAGAATGTATTTTTAGTTACACAAATATCTAGCTACATAGCTTGCCTGAATCCCATTACAAAATTAAATAAAGCTCATAAATCTGTGTCAATACAAACTCTACTAATAAAACATAGATATGTCAAACAATGTTTAACGCGAGACAAACTTATATCCGTGTTTATTTTCATTTTAAAGAGGCCTTTGGTGTTTACCTAAAATGTAGGCATAAGGTCCCAAGAAAGCCATAAACTTACCCTCAGTGGCCATGATTATGTTACATCTGTAAGGATGGATGCCCTTCAGGCACGGGTCTCACCCCTGGCTGTCCAGGGGAGTCAGCTCGGGGCTCCCGCAGAGGACTGGCGTCTCCAGAAAGACTCCCGAGACTTTGAACCCTCTGGTCTGTGGCGGAGCCTGGGTGCAGGATTTGTTAAAAACTCCCCGTGTGCTTGCTGTGTGCCACTGGGGGCGACCGCCACAGGTGGACGGAAACTCAGAGCTGGAGCGTTGCACAGCGTCATGAAGCTGTTAATGGAACGCCCATTGTGTTTCCCCCTCTATTAATGATCTTCTGCCATCCATTCCGGGGAAAAAATGGTCTCTGCTCCAATATGTGTCACTGGTATAGACTCACCTTGAAAACCATGATCTCTTAATTAGACAGTCTCCCGTTCTGGCCCTCTCTTTCCCCCTGCAGAAGGCGAGGAATGCAGGGCAAGGAGGAAAGAGCAGTCATTCGTACGACTGAAGATCCGAGGGTTAAAGCCACATGGACCTTTACCCGTGGGTCAATATTTTGATAAGTAGTAAACAGCATTAATGAAGGATGTACAAATAAAGATTGTTTGAAGTAGTTGTTTATTCTTCCTCTTCTAGAATGTGGCATGTGTTCTAAGCCATTTTCCATCTCCAGTATATAAAATGTATGAGGGATGCTTCAGATGCCCTTGTCGTGGTCCCAGAAGGAAGCACATTCTCAGTTCAAATACATGCAGCCTGGAGAGCTCCTAGCCTCTCTGGTCATCGGTACGTTGTAAAGCAATTTGGAGATCTGATGGACAAATCTATGGACCTCACGAAGGATGCTCACGAAGGGTGCACAGTTCTTAGAACTTAGAAATCTTATATAAGTAGGTGTGTGTGTGCAACACATGCGTGCATGTGTGTGAGCACATACTTGATTTATCAGTCCCATCATGGGTCTTTTTCCTATTATTTATATTACAGACTGGTTCCCTGTTTATTAGCAAATTGCTTATTTTTACTCCTCCAGTGAGAATAATTATTGTTGTGAGGAGAATAATACGGATGCACGGAGCCCAGCTTTGAACATGTCAGTGGTGTTTGCGTGACAGGTAATGAGGCAATTTGGCAAAACATCAGAAACTAATTGAGCCCAGCTCACATCAAGGAGGCCTGCTCAGCTGAGGCTGTGCCTCCTGAAAAGAACGGAGGGAATAAATGGGACAATGTGACATGTATAATTTTAATTGGAAGCTCTAATTTAAAATATTGAAAAGCATATTTAAAAGAATTTGTGAGTCCATACAGATGCTTCCTTCGCCAACTAATTAAGAATATTCAGCAAGTCATATAATGTCTGGATGTCAAAGTCATGAATTATTGAAGCCCCTGCACATATAAGTGTGCTCGTACCTTTGGGCGAGATCAAGTTTAGTTTAACAGAAGGAAGTGGGAAAGAAACAATCCTGAGGACTGCAAAAGGGTAGGTGGTTTTCAAGGCAATATTTTTTAAAACCATTAAAAGTGTTATGTTAAATTGCCGGTTTTGAGAGCTTGAAATAATATTTAAGTATGTTTCAGAGGAAGTCAGCTAAGTAAAACCTGAAATGCAATGTAGACACACAGTGGTACAAGGTGTCGTTCTTGTTTATTTTTGATGCTTCGCTCTGATGTTCCAGTTGTTTGGTTCTGGGCCTCATACACAGTGCGCCCTGGTTCCAAAGGCAGCGTTTTCAAAAACCTGAAATCCTTACTTTCTCGTGTTGCTTAAAATTGATGATGATTGATCGTTTAGAATTCTTCACTATGTTGCTTCAGAAAAGAAAAAAATATTTAGGGGAGAAAAAGAAAAACATATTTAATTTCATTGCTAATATATTTATACTTTGGTAAGAAAGCACGTGTAAAAAATCATCTTGTAAAATCCGAGACCTGCTAATTGCAAGTGCATTCACAGCATGCTAATGACACAAAACAACTTTTCCAAAACTGTAGCAACGTGCCTACTCCTTATTTCAGGAGCCTTAATGTGATTTCTTAAAGACAGTACTATAAACTACAATGTTTACTCACATTTGTATACAATTGCAAATAATATTGACAGTGATCATTTTGAGAACATGATGTTTTAGCATGGTTTTCTTATTCAACTTTTTATTACCATCACAGATTTCCAAAAGGTAACAAATGTAATTAATTAGTCTTACGCAGCACTTACTATTCCAAGAGTTCTTAGCAAAGGGGAAATATCTAATAAGATAAGTAGATAATTCTCAGGGCCGTAGTCAGCAAGAGAAGTGCAGTACAAAAAGGAGAGTTTGGGCGGATGAGGAAAGAGTGATGTAAGGGAAGGTGAAGACCAGTCAATTCACTTTAACAAGGGTCTGGAGAAATGAATAAAGGCGCCCCAAACCTGCTGGGAGAAAAATAGCATCTAACGATATTTCGTACATTATCAATTACCCAGGGTCTTCAGCCTGTCTTGCAGGACTGCAGAGAGAAGGCAAAGCTGAGGAAAGTATTATCCTCAAACACAGAAAAATAGGACTGAATTTTTATTAACTAGATATCTAGATATAGCATGCACAACCCATGTACCAGATAGGCACACATCCATCACATGTATGTTGTGTGTGCACACACCAAACATGCACGTGTGCGTGCCACACATGTACACACATATCAGCATGTGTGCGCATACACTGCATGTGTGACACACAAGTCATGCATATATGTGGCGCCTGTTCATGTGCACCAGGCATGTGTGTCTACTGTGTGTACACACATATACACCAGGCATGCACGTTTGCTGCACTATGCACAGATATTCCATACATGTGTGCACACAGCAGACATGAATGTGCACTGCATGTGTACACACATGCACCAGGTATGCACACATGGCATGCTGCATATGTGCGCACATGCACATATGCTCATCATGGATACCTGAGGGTCTTAACACATCAGACATGGCCAAATGTGCTGAAGACAGGTGCACTGGCTCCAACTTTTCTAGCTTATGTTCTGGTCATAAACGATGACAAAAGATGTACCTCAACCGGTCTAGTCTTTGCTCTTGAGATAACTGTTGGAGCTCTTTTAAGGTATAACCTTTCTTACTCTACCCGTGAACAGAACTGAAAAACTGTCCCATTTTATTTCTCCATGAAACACAGTCTAATTATCTCCCACTTCCAAAAGGAAGTAATCAGTGTCTACCTAGGTCATAGACTTCCGGTTTTCATCCAGGTAACATGTGGAGCACACAGCGTTGCTCCCTGTGTGGTTTCTATTTTAGCACCAGGAGTTAGAATTAGCCCTGAATCTTCACACCCTTGGAAACAAGTAGACCGGGACTCAGAGACGCCTTCCCTAGATGGAAGTGCTTAATATTTGTTTTATAGCTCAAATGCTTCTTTCATGAAAATCTGAATTTCATCAGAATCGTGGGCCATAAAAGCATTACCTCTGTTAATCGCCTACCCCACTGCCTGTTGCAGAAACACTCAGGCAGGGCTCTTTCATTTCCTGAAGTCGCTCCTGAGTCATGCTTCATACGGAGTTGCTGCTGCAAAGACCAGTGCTCATTTAACAATGATCTATACCTCACTCATAGGCATCACCCCAAGGATCTGCATGGTGTAAATACATGCGGCAGTGAACCCCCCAACATAGGGGCCGATTGGCCTCTTAAGGTACAGCTCTTTCTGGAAATCGTGTGGAGTCTCCCAAGACAAAGGAATCACATCAGTATTCTAGGACTATGTGAGTTCTGAGAAAATGCATGACTCTCGAACTGATAATGCCTTTGTATATGGACATTTACATTGTTCTTTATGTTTAAAACTGTACTGCTTACTTTATAGACATTATGGTACCTCAGAATACCGACAGTTTGCTTTTGGTGGGTCACAGGGATTCAAGGGAGAGAAAGGAAACCCAGGGCAGCCTGCTCTTGGTAATCCCATTCCACAGCACAAGGTCCAATATCTGCACGTGTGTTCTATCTGTAAAAGGGGCTTTAAAGTCAGGCGAACATACTTCTTTATATATTAAATTCAGCAATGGCAGGAGAAAAATGTCATAATTGCCAAGTTCTCACTAATTGTTTCCTTCTGTACTTTTTCAGAATTGACCTTATTTCCTTTAGAAAACCCAGGAAAACTGTATTATTATCAGTAGCATCTGTTTTCCTTAGTTAAAATTATTTAATCATTTCTGTCTCATTCTTTTTAAGGATTGAGGGAAATCAGTGTTTATGTTTCATGAAGTAGAAATACCTATAGCAAAACCTTTCACAGCCCGATGCTCCTCAAAGCGTACTTCACTTTACACTTTTTTCTAGACTCAATATTAGCAGTGAAATCCTAACCCCTCACCCCCAACACATGATTTTTGATTCGACTTTCCTACAGATGTGCAGTGGTCAATGACTCAGATTTCTGTGTTAAAAGTATTTGTAAAAGTAATTCAATAAAAATCAAACACCCACTTTATTTGTAAAATATATTTTTCCCTCCAGTTCGAACAGTTTTATGATGCAAGTAGATTTTGTTACCACCTGTTACAACCCAGACAATATACTAAGCGTTTCTTTACTTTTACATTTAAACTGCTGGTCTGATTTTTTTCTCCAAATTGGAGACAAGTCTACTATTTCAAATGAACACATGAACTTAAATAATTCTCAGGAGCCTATAGGAAATACGATTAGCTGGCATTTAATCATAGGGGATGCTGGTTAAAGATGGTGTGATTCAGAAATATAATTAAGGTATTTTAACTACATCAGCCCCTTTTTATGACAAACTCTCAAAAACTTTGGGTGCCTCCTTGCAGATTTATGACAGTATTAGAAATGTCAGCCCAGCTTGGCAAATAGCAGCTTTTCCAGGAAAGTCATCCTGTGTCTCAGGCGCTGGCGAGTGTCCAGTGAAAGATGACTGCCGTCAGCCACAACTGCAGCCCGCGGCTGCCCTCGGTGTGTTATTGCTTTAATCTAGTTACTGCAGCCTTGACGTGCGGGCGCGCAAGACCAGAGAGGGAATGGCACAAGCACTGCCTTGTCTGATTGTTAGGAATTGCTAGGACCAAGGGGAAAAATCCCCTATATTCCTCCTTTGATTGTCTCTTTTGCAATATGTCAACACGGTTTGGGAGAAGTAGTGTTATCCAATGTAAGAGAACATTTAGAGTTTACCACAGTGCAGTGTGGCCTTCCAGAATCGGACTGTGAGATTTATCCAACAGCATGCCAGGAAGTCAGTAATTACATAGACTGAGGATATAAAATCAAATATAGCTATCAGCATGAAAATGAGAAAACAATAGGAGTATTCTTATGGAATGTATTATGAATTGCTAATTATAAAACTGCTTTAGTTTACATTAATGCAAATGTATGAAGACTTGCAGATAATTCTAAAAATCATTATAAAATGAATTAATTAAAAAGTCGAGATTTCGTAAGTGAATAATTAATCATTAGATCTGAGTAAAAACAAATTATAAGACAATAATAAGTGTCATTCAGAGGTCAGTGTTATTAAACCAATAAGCTGCCTTTGCCATTTTATCGCTAATATAAGGAGGTAGAGTCAGAATTTTCACCTTTTCATATTAGAACTTACAAAAGTCCATTAAGTAAAAAATAATAAAGGATAGAAAAAATTTGTTTAAGTTATAAATGGCAGAGTGAATTTTCTCTCTGTGCTCAATTTTTGCTCCAAGTATTATTAAATTAATTTGTTTACTAAAAATCAATTATAATAGTTAAGTAGTTTTTAAATATTTCAGTCAAATTTTTAAATCTAGGAAGTTATTTGTTATTTTGGAAAAAATCCTAAAAATCACCAAAAGAAAAAGCCTAATTTTCATATAAACATACATTATGATAATATTAGTATGTTGTATTTATATAAATTGATATAATAGTTTATATTATAAGATAAATTGAACATTTTATAAGAAACAGGAATTAAATATACTACAGTTTAGGTTTAAACTAAAGTTCAAAGGCAAATTAATTGATTGACAAGCAAATCATCAACTACAGATAGTAACTGTGTCAAGTCTGAGGTTTCAGACGGGTGGTCTTTATAGTCATACATCTGTGTACCTCAGTGTGGATGGAAACACTGCTGTAGAAATAAACATATTAAGAGAGGAGGTTTAAAATGAAACAGGAAACATTTGACTCAGAATGATTTATATAGGACGGCTTAAATGCGTAAGACAAAACTTAATGTAGAGTCACTGATATTGGAAAAGAAATTCTTTTCTCCCATTTATAGATACCAAAAAGTTACTCTATGTTGGATTTTTAAGGATAATTTATAATTCCAATAAAAGTTTTGCTTCAAGTGCAGTGGTTTCAAATGAGCGTCTCACTTCTGTCCAGTCATCTAAACTTACAGGATAAGCAAGTAGAAACATAAAGATAATTATTATGAATGTATACATATGTAAATTGCTTAGATTTATATGTAAACTTCATGTACATATAAAACTTCTTTCCTCAAAACACATGTAGAGATAGCACACTGGAGACATGTTGGAAATCACAGTACAAAATATCTTTAAAATATTTTTAGAAATGGAAAAGACTGGAAATTCTGTTACTTGAGTTAAATCTCTTGAAACTAAGCACTGAGATTACTCAAAATATGCACGGTTATTTAGTGCCAAGGATGTCTTGCTTCTAAATGCTGCAGACTAACGAATGGTTTTGGAATTTTTTTAAACTTCAGTTTCAGAATATGGCTTCAAAATATTACCTTGTCTTATAAAAGAAATAGATTATGTTTGAAAGACAATTCTAATTTATTTAATCATATATCTTGTATTAATTATATCCTATTATATATATGTACATATCCTTAAAAAGTAAAAGTAAAGCGATATGTCTGTTTGAAAAAAATCACTCATGGTACTTTTTACCTTTTTCGACATACTGAAGATGATGAACAAAAGGGAAACAACAGTTCCAGTTAGGTTAAGAAGAGAAAGTTTGCAGTACTAAATGTTCACATACACCAGAAGGACAGAATAATCTTGTTTGTCCCTGACTGCCTGTACGTGTTGCATTGACGTATTCACATGCCTGCCTTTGCAGTCATCAGAATTCATGTTACAACCCTGCCTCTCACCCTCTTCGTGAGGAGTTTGTTCCACTTTTCAAATTCTGTTGTTTCGCATTTCCTTCGTAGCCAGGATTCTAGGAGGTACTCTAACCTGAGGGGAGACACCTGGTGGGTTTAATTAGATTGCATCTGGCAACAATTAAGAGCAAAGAAAAAAAAAAATGAACCAGCTCTGATAGTCTAGGTGACTTCGGTTTCTGTACTGATTCAGTCCATGAGAAACGATTCCCTGCAGCTGGGGGACGACAGTGACGACTCCACGGAGAGGTTCCAGGTCCAGGGACAGATGCCCAAGCCTCGACTTGAAGAACCTGAACCAACACTTTCCCAACAAAGGGGCTCTGTGGTGTTTGAAGCACATGAAAAGCAGAAACCGTTGGACTACTAAATGCCCTGAGAATACTTCTGCAAAGTTGAACACTGCCCGAGTGGATGGGCGGCTGGAATGGAGTGGCGAACATTTGGCAGAAGACTATTTTTGAATAGTGTTTTATTCAGTCCTGGAAACTGAAGTCCCAGGATCAGATCAGAATCTAAAGAGGTTGCATTCACTTGGTGTCCCACCCTCCTTAGTCAGATTAGACATGTCAGTGGGGCCCCTGGTGGTGCTGTACATGATCACGAGGGCAGCGATTTGAGGGCTCTGTTTGCAGCCTGTTGGCATCAGAGGCCACCTCGCCTGCACTTTCCGTGAGAGGTCTGCTAGGGCTCACAGCCCTGGCAGCAGGCCTGGGCAGGTTACAGGCAGAGCTTCTGTTTTTACTTTTAAACTTTGAAAATGAGATGATTTTACTCATATCTGGAACAATTATAACATTCTGAAATGTCTCTTTCACCTCTTCCTCCATCCCTGCCCTTTGCTAAGTCCCGATTGGTATTCAGACATAAGATTGTTGTAATGAATCCAATAAGATACGCATGGTGATTTCGTTGCATTGTTGTTAGCATTATTATTTCGTTGTTAGACATGAGTTAGATCCTTTTGGGTGAAAAGTGCTGATGTGCCGAATAAGAACTCCCCCCACCCCCGCACACAATATGTTCTGTGTTCTGCACTTTCTTGTGCACACTTGGATAACTTCTGAAGCTGACAGTGTTTCTAGAAAACTTTTTTCTGCAAATGCAGCTTTAATTCTCCCCCAAAATCCCTTCTATAGATCATTCAAAACGTACCTAATCAAATCCTTCACTGGAATATCTTATGGAATTGTATTGCCATAGAGTAGTCACATATAGCTCGGATTATCACGCGATCTGTTTGCATTCTAGTTTATTTCAGAAGCAGTGAAAAGGAACTTTGTTGAAGGAGAACCTATTTAGTAAACACAGCGTCGCCACTAATGCAAACCAGGACCTAAGGCGAAGGTCTCGGTATCCAGGCCATGGGACACACTTCCTGTGAAAATGAAACTGTCCCCCGCCCCATCCAGTA
>PVKM010052221.1:0-10300 GCA_004027735.1 Carollia perspicillata
ACGAACCTGTAGACAGTGGGGGTCAGAGTCTGAAAACACAGGATTTGGCCCTCCTGGGAAAGAAGTGGCAAACACAAAGAATTATAAATAGGCAACTTGGCCTCAGATGGAGAGCTCTCCTTTTAATTCAATTCTGCGGGTGGTTAAGGGTGCCCCGGGGGACAGGGTTCTGTGCTAGATGCTGAGAACACAGGGAAACTAAGACACCCCTCCACCCATCCCTTCCGTCCCCTCGGGCAGGATCCCAGACTCCCGTGTCACAGACCTCACTCCCAGGGACACAGGTGCAGAAGCCAAGGGGACAGGAGACTATTAAGAGTCCTGGGGTCCAGGGGTGGGTGGGTCAAGGCCACGGCTCTGGGCCTGGTGGGAAGGGTAGGAGCGGGCAGCCTTGGTTGCTTGGGAACACACTCAGTGTGCTTCCTAGGTCACCGCCCCACCCCATAAGGGTCTGCACCTGGCTTGGGGCTCCTCCCCCTCCCCCACCCCCTCCCTTTTCCCTCTCTTACCCTCCTCCTCCCCTCCCCTCCTTGTTCTATAAGTGACTCTCAGGCTCACTGAGAAGCCCCTGCCCTGGATGAGCAGTCTGGGGGCAGTTTGCACCCCCAGGCCCTTCTCCCATTTCCTGAGTAGGTCTCTTTCCTTGCTGCAGGTGAGGACAGGGTTTGCGGCCCTCTGCTTCCCCATCTCCAGGCCCAGACGTCCCTGGCCCTGTTCATTTCCCCGATCCTGGCTTCCAGACCCTTCCCCATGGTGGGCTCCTCCCACTGCAGCCCCCTGGAGCCCGGTGGGACGTGGTCCCTCCCTCATTCTGGACTTCTGCCTCCGGAGAGTCCCCCGCAGCCTTTTGAATCCCCCATTTCCTCTGGGTAGGAGGAGGGGCCCACCAGCTGTTGGTGGACCCTCTGCTGCACCCCCTCTATGCCCCAGAAGCCCTTCCTTCCCTGGGGATGTGGGAGCTGCCCCCCTCATGGGCCTTTTGGCTTCTCACCTGGCAAAGCCCGAGCCTTGCCCTTCCCTGGAGCCGCACTGGGATGGTCTGCTGGGAAGGGGACTGTTTGGGAAGACCCGCTCCCCGTCCCTTCTGCCCACTATTATCCCAGCTCCTTGCATCACTGGCTGAGACTGTCCACCGGTCACTTCAGTTTAGAAAAAGGCTTTCTCGGCTCTCCGTCAGGGTAAGCCTTCAGGCAATGATAATGCTCAGGCAGGAACTGAAACCATCCCAGTGGATCACACGCCAGGGAAAGACACAGGAAGGGGTAAGGAGCTGGCTCTGCGAAGGACTCAGAGCCCCCACGGGACACAGCTCCCAGTCTGAACCCGTGCCGAGGGCAGCGAGGCGGCCACCAAACTCCCGCTCTCTACAGACTGCCGCCCCGCAGCACAGAGGAAGCCAGGGTCTGAGGCTTCCGCAGTTTTGAAGGGTCTCTCATTAAAAAACATAGCCCGCATCACAAAGCCAAAATTAGGTATGACAGTGAATATTAACTTCCCCTGCTAATGAGAATAGAAACCACAAGTTACAAATTCTAAAAGGCTGACAAATACGATAAATAAACACCAACCTGGGAAAGTGACAGATACTTTGTATCAACTGCCCGGCTGCCTCTACCACACACGCCCTGTGTTTTGTCCACTCTTGTCACCTCTTGCACCCAGGAGGATGCTGTATCCATATACGATAGAGAAAAGCGAACTGGGGCAAAGTTTCCCTCATCAGTGAGTGGTAAGAATTCAGGGGAGGTCGAGTTTTCTCACACAGGGTCCAGCTGCAAATGTTCCTTGCATGGACGACACTGGTTCCCCCATGTGGCCTGCATGCCCTCGCTGCAGGGGCCGAGAGGAGTTTTGTGTCGTCTTTGTGAATGCTGATATTTCCGTCAAATCAGCAAGACATTTAAATCCTTTTCCGTCATGTTCACTGGATTCACTCGTCTTCACTCACGGCTTCCAGAAATCCCTGCTCCCCACTGAATGAAATGAATGAAACCAGCTTCAGAGTGGGAAGAGACTTAACTGAGGTCGAAGTGGCTCACGTTTGCAAACTTTACTACAACGTATGACCAGCGTATGACCAATTACATGCTGCCACTGAGGGGAAAAACCAATTCACTAAATTGGTTTTTAGTGAATGGCACTGACCGAGCAGGCAGGCACATCCGGGCAGAAGGGACCTTGGCCGTTCCAGAAAAAGTGTCCCAAAGAGGATGCAGCAGCCTGTCCTGATGGTTTTTTATCTTGCCCGGAAGCCCCAGCCTTGGAAACAAGCCTTCCAGGTAGAGGTGGCCTGTGACTTAGAGGAACCAGAGTCTGGACTTGCCGGCAAGGGACTTGAGTTCAAGACCCAGCCCTGCCACTTCCTACCTGTGGGGCTGGGCAGGTCCTAGGGGCCTTCTGAGCCTCGCCTTCCTTGTCAGGGAGGAGAGAGCAGTTCCCATTATCCTGCCTTGAAAGATTAATGGAACCCTGGCTGCTGTGGCTCAGTGGATTGAGTGCTGGCCTGCCAACCGAGGGTTGCTGGTTGGATTCCAAGTTGGCACACAAGCCTGGGTTGCAGGCAGGGTTCCCAGTAGGGGGCGCGCAAGAGGCAACCACACACTGGCGTTTCTCTCCCTCTTTCTCCTTTCTTTCTCTTCTCTCTGAAAATAAATAAATAAAGTCTAAAAAAAGAAAGAAAGATGAATGGAGAGGAAAGGCCAGGAGGAGCGGAAAGTGCCTGTGGCCTGTGAAAGGTCATGCCCACTTACGGGGTTCGGAGTGACAGCTCCCTGATAACAGCCACCTTCTTTCTGGGGAGCTCTGCCGTTTAGGGTTCTGCTGCTGTGTCCCCAGGAGCCCAGTTTGGGGAGCTCATCTATCTCCACTGGCACAGAGAAGCCACGCTTTTTCCAAATCAGGCTTCCAAGCCAGACTCCAAACTGGGCTGTGGTTTACCAGCAAGCCAGCCCCCAGAATCCCAGTCGCCCTGGCCTGTGCCTGCCCCTGCACACCCTGGGCCCTCTGCCCGCCAGCCCGTGCCACATCAGCAGCCAGGCTCTGAGAGGGAGAGAGAGGGAGGCCTCACTTCGCTTTCCCTTTCAGGCTTGATGGATGATAGGAGACTCCGCCTCCAGCTGCCAGACTCCAGACCGCACTTTGCCTCCAACTCCATCATGCTGCACCCGCTCCTCTTCATCCTGGCATCAAACGTCTGTTTGATCGGCTTTTCATCCATTTTCCCATCCATTTTCCGCAAATGTGGAGATTTAGGGATGTTCTGAATCTTGCAAGACTATAAGTTGCAACTTGGCAATACATCATTGTGGTCCCGAACGTGACATTGGGTGGCTGCCTTGCTCCCAGCCAGCCCTGGACTCCCCCACACTCCCCCTCCCAGCCCCCGGGCCCCTGGCTCTCTCCCTTTGCCAGAGCTTGGATGAGGGACAGGGGTAGGCTGAATGCTCGCTCTAGGGGAACCTGTCCACACAGATGGAGATGTGCTGCCCCCTGGAGGTGGGATAGGAAGGGCAGGGTAGGAAAGGGGTTGGGGTGAGGAGGAATATGCTGGCATCTCGGGCCTGGACCCCAGGGCCCCTTTGCTCAGCCTCCCGGACAGAAAGGGGGATGGGTTGAGCTGGCTGAGTGTTCTGCATCCCAGGTCTTTAGTAATAAGTGAGCTTTCTCATTTGGTTTTACAAAGCATTTTCTCAGCCATTCTCTCCCTTGAGCCCAGAACCCGGTGGGGCTGGCAGCTGTTTTCAGAAAAGGGGGTTGGGGATCTGAGAAGCTGTGCCCAGTTCACAAGTTACTGGTGGGCGGCGGGGCACAGGTCGGTCCAGTGACAGGAAAGGCCAGGGGCACTGGGGTGGGGACCTGCTGGCATCAGAGCCAGGGAGCCAGGGGACCTGGCAGGCAGGGATGTGGGGGCGGGAGCAGACCCCAGA
Organism: Carollia perspicillata; assembly: GCA_004027735.1. Classification (NCBI taxonomy): domain Eukaryota; kingdom Metazoa; phylum Chordata; class Mammalia; order Chiroptera; family Phyllostomidae; genus Carollia; species Carollia perspicillata. Next base: position 3,927 of record PVKM010052221.1, read on the forward strand.
CCAGGGCTCACAGGGAAGCCCCCAAACCCCAAGGATGGGGAAGGAGGCAGAACAGAGGGGTCAGAATGGCAACCCAGTGAGGGGTGCTGGGGGCAGAGCCAAGTCAGAGCTCTCAGCCAGTGCAATAATCAAAGATCTACAGAGAAAAAGCTCCTCACCTGCACCCTCCCTCCCTGCCCCTCCCCCACAGGTGTCTACTCCCTCAAGCTCACATGCGCCCTTCCTCACCCTTCTGACTCTGCAAACACACAGAGCATGGAGCCTCAGGAGGAGCCTGCAGCCAGGCACCCTCACCCTTTCTACTGGGATGCATCTTGCTCGGGGCCCGTGGGCAGGCTCACGATGGCAGCTCCAGCCTGCACCTGGCCACCCAGCCATGGGCTAAGTCTGGAGCAGGCTGGGCAAGGCTGCAGGCGAGCAAAGATCTACGGTGGGGAAGGAGAAAGGGGCTGCCCCAGGAAAGGGGGCCTGAGCACAGGGAACTGGAAGAGGCAAAAGAGAGGTGCTGGACTAGGGACCACTCTGCCCACTACAGGACCTCCGTCCCCCCAGGAATATCAGAGGTGTTCTTGGGGGTGGGCAGTGGGGGCGGGGGAGGATGCAGGGCAGGCCAAAGCTAACAGAAGCCCCCTATCACAAAAGGGTAAGTTGTCGGGAGCTTTTCTAATCCATAATCACCTCCCTCCCATTTCCCTGGGCGATTGCCTCACCACAGACTCCACAGGGGAAATTTCTGGAAGAAGGAAGGAGGGAGAAGTAGCAGGGTTTATTAGGAAGAATGAGTTTGTGATTCTCTGCTGCTAAGTAGCAAGTTCAGCTCCCCCAGACAACAGGAGACGAGGGAGCAGCCTGACCAAGGTCTGGGGGTGCCGGCAGAGGACGGAGGAGTCTGCAGGGCCACCAGCACGCACCAAGGCTCCAGCTTGCCTCTGCCCCCTCGAAGGAAGTCTTACCGAATATAGTGGGTTGGACTGTGGTCCCCAAAAGACATGTTCCAGGAGTGACCGCCTATTCCCGTGAATGTGACCTTATGACCTTGGGAATGGGATCTTTGCAGATATAATTAGTTCCTTTCACCACAAGAGGAAATCATCATGGATTTAGGGTGGGCCCTAGATCCAATGGCCCGTGTCCTTGTTAGAAGGAGAGGGGACCCACAGAGACACAGAGATGGAGGCAGAGTGAGAGTGATGCAGTTACAAGCCAAGGGCCACCAGAAGCTAGACGGGGAGAGTGAGGATCCTTTCCCAGAACCCCCAGCGGGAACAAGGCCTGCTGACACCTGGATTTTGGACTGCTAACCTCTGGAACTGTGAGGGAGTAAACCTCTGTTGTTGGTGGTACTCTTAGGTCAACCGTGGAAAACTAAGACACAGAATCAAACAAAGCAAACAAGGATCAATTGTAAGAATGGTGACTCTTCTTAGGAGGAGGCAGGAAAGTGGTTTAGCACCTCCAGAGCTGTGTGCTTGGAGCAGCCTTTTTACAGGGAGCAGCTGGAGGCGGAAACCGAGCGAGCTTTGGTTGTAAAGCCACACGAACTCGTGAAGAGTCTGGAAAACGGAAAAGAGCGTGACACCCGTTGGGCTCTGCAGAGCTGCACTCACAACCCTGCTCCGTCGCCTTCCTTTCGACGTGGACATAATTCGCTTCTCTGAGGCTCGGAGTGTTCATCTGCAGAGTGGGGCTAATTTAACCCCGCCCTCCCAAATGTGCGAGGGTTAAATGAGAAGACACACGAGGTCCCGGCGTGCGCCTGGGCACCTGCCACGCCCCAGCTAGGTGCTCACTGTGCACCACTTCCTTACCTCTCCGGTAAAAAAACTCCGCAATGATGAAATCAGGTTGGTTCCAAAATCCCTAAATTGGATGTATCGAAACTTTCTCCTTTTAGTTAGAAACAATAAGGGTTTCTCCTTTTTAACTTTAAAAAATTGTATTAAAAATTTACACACAGTAAAATTCATTCTTTGTTATTCTGTTCCCTGGGGCTTGACAAACGCCCAGAGTCGCGTCACCACTACCTCCGTCAAGATAAAGCGCATCCCTCTGCCCCCAATTCCCTTCCCTGCCCCTTGGTGGTCAGCCCCTCCCCCAACCCCTGGCCACCCCCGCCTGTTCTCCTTTTGCCTTTTCCAGGGTGTCATAGAAGTGGAATAACGTAGCAGAACTGATGATTAAGCTATAAAAGATGGTGACTGGCCAGCTCTGTCTCTGTCCCCCGCCCCGGCCCTCCCTCCCTCCCTCCCTCTCCCACTGGCCTGCTTACTCTGCGCTGCACTGTGAGCTGCTTTGCCGAGAGCCCCAGGTGGCAAGGCACTGGGGCAGCCTCCCGCCAACAGTCTGCCAGGAACTGGCTCCTTCCAACAGCCGCATGCGTGAACTCCGACACAGGTGCTTCGCCAGACAAGCCTTGCGATGACGCAGCCCTGGTGACACCTCGACTGCAACCTCGTGAGACACCCACGGCCAGAGGATCCCTGTATAATTCCTTCATTATAATCTCTGGATTCACTTCAACACTTGGTGAGGACTTACCTAAGTTTGTGAGAAATATTGGTCTGTGGTTTTCTTTTTCCCCTACTGTCCTTGTCTGGTTTTGGCAGCCGGGTAATACTGGCCTCATAAACAGAGTCAAAAAGTATTTTCTCCTCTATTATTTTCAGGAAGAGATTGTGTAACTTTGGTGTTGATTTTTCATTAAATGTTTGGTAGAAGCCTCTGTTGAACCTCCCTGGACCCAGAGATATTTTTTCAATGGGAGATTTCAAATTATGAATTCAATTTCCTTAATGGTTATAAATAGAACTTTTCAGATTATGTATCTCATCTTGGTCGAGTTTCGGTAGTCTGTGGTTTTCAAGGAATGGGTCCATTGCATCTGAATTACCGATTTTGAGTATACAGTTGTTCACAGTACTCATTTCTTGCCTTTTTAGTTGCTATAGGAACTGGGGTGATGCTCCTTGTTTTGTTCCCGATATTGGTGACTTGTGTTTTTTCTCTTTTTCTACACTGTCAATCCTTGTAGAGGTTTATACATTTTATTCATTTTTTTCAAAGAACCACTTTTTGTTTCATTGATTTGTCTCTATTGTCTTCCTGTTTCTAATTTCCATGATTCCTACTCTTTATCATTTCTTTCTTTCTGCTTGCTTTGGCTTTATTCTGTTCTTTTTCCAGTTTCCGGAGGCAGGAACTTAGGTTGTTGATTTGAGACTTTCCTCTTTTCAGACGCAAGCATCTCATGCTGCATATTTCCCATCCACCTTCACTGCGTCTGCATCCCGTGAATTTGTGTGTTTTTATTTTCAGTTCTACGGAGAAGGTTATTTTTTAAAGTAGCCCCAAGAGATGTTTGGAGGAGACAAAGACAGCGTGCTCCTCCCCTCGGCACCACAGAGGTATCACCCGAAGGTGACTGTCCAGCCAGGGACTCCACTTCCGAGCTGTCCTCGACCCTGGCCAGACAATGTGACCAGTCCTTGGTGATGGAGGGGGGGCCAGGAGGAGTGCGGTACCGTCGAACCTGGGTCCTTGAGCCTCTCGAACAATTCGGTTCTCAACCAGGGTGTTCACAGAAAAAACGTCTCAATCGTCTAATCAAACTTCGGGCCTCGATTCTCTACCGGACAGCCTTCTCACACCGACACGTCAGTCACACGTCTCACGGGCGGCAGAGGAGATTCCCTGGAACAGTTCTCCAGAACGAAGGAAGTTCGAGAACGAGGTTCGGCTGTCCGTCACTTCCGAGCCAACGTAGTTAAGAACTAAGTACTCTTTCTGCACACTCACCCTCTGCACTGATGCCCGAAGCCTTCGAGGATGATGGGGCCCAAAGACGGGAAGGGTGAGGGTCCCCGAAACTCCGTGCAGAGGAAAGGATGAACCAACCATGACCACGGTTGGTCTGTTTCACGGGTGAGAAGCATCTCTTTTGTGTTAAGCCATTAATAATAGTTCGGGATTTGTGTGTAAACAAGAGCTAGAATTTCCTTGCTGTTAACCTCAAAAATCCGCATTGCAACCTGAAAGATGCCTTTGAATAGCCCATTAAGGATGTGGCATCCCCGAAAGTACCTGAACTTACAGATGTTATCCAGAATCAATTCTTGGGTATTAAAGGCCTTAAGTTTATGGCCTTATTATACCTACTATAACGGGAAGATAAAAAAAAAAGTGGAGGATTTTGGACATGAGAACTGTTCGGGAACCCCAGCTCACCAGCTCTGGGGAGTGACTCACAAAACCTCAGGCCCAGAGCGAGCACCACCCGCAAGGCCAGCCCCCGCCTCTGCTTTCCCCAGCTCACGTCTGAGGAAGACCGACGTCTGGAGACACAAGGCTCCCTGCGTCGTCACACTCTTCTGCTTCCTTCTACCCTCCACCCCCCCGTGATGGGCACGTAGAGGTTGGGGAGGGGTGTCACTGCTCTCGGTTACTGAGCCTGTTCTCGGGTTGTCACACGCCATCATTGTTTGTCAGGCAAGACGCGGCCCGGAACCGCACGGGAAACACGCCCCGTCTACCCGTGGGTGTTCACAGTGGAAACGAATATCCCGCTCCAGTCTGAGGCCTCTCCGTATCATCGGCAGCCTCTTTCAGCAGAATGTACATACATGTAAAACAGAAAGTGGATGGTTTTGTTTTTAAAAGTGAATCAATAGCTTCCCTACCCAGTCCATCTTCTCCCCAGCACTACCTTCCCTAGAGCTCTTGAGTTTGAGTGCTATTAATTCCTATCGGCTTTATAAGCTCTGATTTATAGAACGAATTACCTAGTGCACTCAGGCAGGAGCCTGTCTGTCAGCCGGCACTGCGGTTGGATGCTGGCGCCCTGCCCCCACACGGGTTTATTCATTCAGGCGTGGAAGGCCCTTGGATGGCAGGTGCGGTGGGCCTCCTCTGTGGGCCTCCTCTCCCCAGCCCGCACTGCTCGTGTGAAGAGGCCTCAGGTGGCTTCCTTCCTCGATAGGGTCAGAGGAGAGGAGTGCTCGGGGAGAGGCCAGCGGAGAGTCAGAGCTGTCCTCTTGCATCTGGGCTGGCTCAGAAAGGAGGGGCGAGGCTGGAGACTGGGGTCACCTCCCAGGGCCAAGCCTCTGGATGTCCCAGGGCTTCCCTGGCTCCCAGCAGCAGTCCCTGCCCTTGGCCCCTGTACCACGCCCCTGGGGGGCCCCCGGGGGAGAAGACGGTCTGTACAAAGTCAGGGTGCACGGGGACAGGGTGGTGCACAGGGGAAGCGGTTAGCCCAAGGTTCAGGTCACGTGGAAGACCGGGTTGCAGCACGGCTGGGCTACCCAGGGGGGGTTGTCCCCACCACGTGATTTCATGCACTTTATAAAAATAACCTTACTGAGATTGAACTTATAAAACCATAACATTCACCTGACTCAAGTGTACCATGCAAAGGTTTTGGTACCCCGCAGTGGGCCAAAGTAGGTTTACAGTTGTGTCGGCGAAACACAGAGTTTATCTTGCATTATTACTTATTAATTATTGCGTTATTTTCCCTACGAACAACTGTGAGCCTACTTTTGCCCACCCTGTATTTGCAGGGCTGGGAACCCCACCACAGTCTCAGGTTAGAACATTTCATCATCCTCCAGAGGAAGGCTGCTGAGCTGGGGGGTTGACAGGGCCCGGCCCGGCCCCTCCCGATACAAGCAGCCCAGGACACAAGCAGCCACACAGCTGTGACTGCACCGAGGGCTACAGGTCCCTGGCAGTGATGGGACATGACTTACTCCATTTCTTAGATTCTTCTTTCTGGACAGGGAAGAACTGGCTTGTGAGCACTCGGGCCATTTGTCTGCTGGCTGGCAATCTTGTGGCAGGGTTACAGAGGAATGCCACCAATTCACAAATAAAAATGGACAGAGAGGCTGTAGCACAGCAGAAGCCAGAATTCTGAAGTGTCTGTGAAGTGGGAGCCACACAGACCACTATCAGTGTGACTCACGAAGCAAAAACCGCAACTTGTTGGCACCCACAAAGGGGTCAGGGGCTCTGTCCTCAGAGGCTCTGCAAGGTGACTGAGGGTAGTCACCACGAACCAGGGCGTGAGCAGGTCTGCCCCTGTGCAGTACGGGCGGCGCATTCAAACCCAAAGTCCTTAGCAAGGCAAGGACCAGAGATAACGGGGACTCTACTGTGGCTCTGGGGGCAGGTAGCTCTGACTGGAGCCAGATGCATTGATAACTGTATTGGTTCGGGGTTTTTTTTTTTTTATTGTAAGAAACAAAAACAAATTAAACCAGCTTTCACAATAAAGGAGACTCAGTTCTTGACCAGGATAACGTGAAAAAGCTCTCCCTATAAAAATGGAGCCAAGCATGATACAATATAACCCCATTGTATCTTGTGAGTAGTGCAGG
>PVKM010052222.1:0-10290 GCA_004027735.1 Carollia perspicillata
AGTAATAAGGCCCCCAACTATGATTGTGTTTTTGTCCATTTCTCCCTTTAGTTCTGTTAGTAGTTGCTTTATATATTTCAGTGTTCCCTGCTTGGATGCATATACATTAAGAAGTGTTATGTCTTCTTGATATTGTCTCCTTTATCATTAAAAAATATCTCTCTTTGTCTTTTGTTACCCTTGTTATCTTGATATCTGTTTTGTCAGATATAAGTATAGCTACCCTGCTTTTCTTTGGATGTTATTTGCTTGGAGAATCATTTTCCACCCTTTCACTTTGAGTCTAACTTTGTCTTTGCAGCTTCGATATGTCCCCTGAAGGCAGCATACGGTTGGGTTTTATTTTTGATCCAGTATGCCACTCTGTGATTCTTTACTGGTGAATTCAGTTCCTTTACATTGAGGGTGATAATTGATATATGAGGAGTTCCTATAGCCATTTTATGTCTTTTGTTTTCTAGTAGCTCTGTGCCTCCATTGGTTCTTTTCCTTTGTTGTTTTTGTTTGGTGGTATTCCATACTTCTTTCCCTTATTTCTTCCTTTTTAAAAAGTTATGTGTCTCCATTTTGGGTTTGTTGTATGTGGTACCATTAGGTTTATGAAAAAGAAAGTTTCATGTATATAGTTTTTTTTTCTTTTGGATTATTTGATCTCCATCCTCCTTCTCAAATTCAGACCTTTATCCCCTCGCCTTTTATGTTTTGGTTGTCATAAATTATCCCTGTTAATGCTCTTAAGTTTGTTGGCAATCTTACTCATACTGTTGTGACCTTTTGCTCTTTGTTTCAGGTAGAATAACCCCCTTGAGTATTTCCTGCAGTGGAGATCTTCTGGTGATAAATTCCATCAGTTTCTGTATTCTAGAAAAGTCTTTGTTTCTCCTTCATATCTGAAAGATAACTTTGCTGGATATATTATTCTTAGCTGGTAATATCTTTCTTTCAGTAGTTTGAATATTTGGTTCCACTCTTTTCTAGCTTGTAGAATTTCTGCTGGGAAGTTCAATGATAACCTAATGACTGTTCCTTTATAGGTTACTTTCTTCTTTTCTCTGGCTGCCTTGGGAATTCTGTCTTTGTCATTAATTTTTGACAGTTTTAATACAATATGCCTTGGAGGAGACGTTTTGGGTTGAGGTAATTTGGTATTCTGTTTGTTACTTGATTTAAGGATCTAGCTCTTTCCATAGGTTTGGGATGTTCTCATCAAGTACTCATTTGAGTAGGCTCTCCTTTCTCTTTTCCCTCTCTTCTTCTTCTGGTGTGCCTATTATTCTTGTATTGCTGTTTCTGATGGAGTTAGTCAGGTAGTCCTCATAGAGTTCTTTTTTTTCATGCTCAGGTCTCTCTCTTCTTCCCTCTACATCATTTCTAGATTTCTGTCTTTAATATTCCTAATCCTTTCCTCCATCTGGTCCTCTGTATTTCCTATGCTCACTAGTTAATGCTCACTAGACCTCTTTTATTGTGTTCATCTCCAGAATTTTTTATTGGTTCTTTTAAAGTTTTAATCTTTTTGGTAAAGTACTCATTTTATTTGTTAATTTGTTTTCTGAGCTCATTTGATTGCCTGTTTGTATCTTCTTGTATCTTCTTGAGTTTTCTCAGAACTGCAATCTTAAATTCTCTGTCATTTATATCACATATTTTTATGTCTTTAATTTTGTTTTTCTTTTCCATTTTCTTTCTGAGCTTCCTTGCTACCTTGGTTATTCATGGTATTTGATGGGTTCCTTCTCTGTCTAGGCATCTGTGTTTCAGTGGCAGTTCTCTAGCAAATTAATACAAAGAGGTCTTCCTATTATTTTCCATTAGGTGGCACCAAATAATAAGTTTTTAGCTTTCTTGCACTTCTCTAGTTATTCAGACCTTCATGAGGTGGTGTTGCCTAGGTAGATGGTTTTATTTCTTTGGCTCTGGTAACTCCAGTTCCAGGGGTCCAACCCCACAGGGGAATGTGGTGGGCAATAGGGCTCCAAATCTGTGAAATCCCAGCACTGTCCTCTGCAGCCAGATGCTGCCATCATTGTAGCAATAATGAATGGAAGTGATGTGGGCTGGGGGAACCCAGCCAGCTTCTTTTTTGTTTTGCCTTTCCAGTAATGGTAACCTTGGACCTCCATGGGCTTCCCCTGTGCCCTTACCCCAGGACCAGTCACAGAGTGCATCCTTTGCCTAGGGAAAAAAAGTGATTCTGTAGTACCAGTTCTTGGGTTTGCAAATAATGTGCTCTGCAGCCTGACACCAAGGGCAGAGGGAGATGAGCTCTGGGAGGTTACTGGGTAGCTAGGGTCTGTGGCTTTGTTTCCCTGTCTTGTATTTGGGCTGATTGACAACTGCAGCCGCAAGGACTACCAGGTCTCTGGGCTCAGCCACTGCTCATACTGCCCACTCCTGCAGAATGCCCACCAAGTCTCTGTGCTCCTGCTGGCTGAAGGGAGTGACAGCCACAGTTTGATTCCTCCCCTCTCTAGGCTGAGCCCCACCACGAGTTCCCATTTTTAAAGCTGCATTCCTGGCTCATCTCAGACTTTTCTCCTTTCTTGCCTCCCCAGTTTACCCCTACTTGCCCACCTTTAGATGTTTTAATGCATGAATTTCTCAGGTATGTTCATGTGTTGAGCAGGGAATCCTCTGTTGAGTTATAGCTATTCAAGTTGTTGAAACTTCAAGGGGCGAGACCAAAAGTATCTCTCCTGTCACCATTTCTCTCAATTTCATCTTATAAATATTTCTGTTTAGACTAGACATATTTCTGTTGCTCAGTAGCCCATGCAGCTATAGGCTAATGCAGCAATTTTCAGTGTTTTTCATCTCATAGCACACATAAACTAATTACTAAAATTCTGCATCACACCAAAAAATATATTTTTTGCTGATCTGACAAAAAATAGATATTAATTTGATTCATTCTCACTGGACTGCTGTGTTGTGTTGGCTGTTGTCTTTTTTTTTAATTTGACAGTGTAAGGGAAAAGAGGTCAGTACCTTTGACTAAATAGGTATTGCGTGTTTTAAAAATTCTTCAGGCATACTGGTTGAAAATTGCTGATCTAGGCAGTCAGAACACTACAGGTACAATCAGAATAACTTTGCCATAGTTTTATTCTGACTTTAGCCTTGAGGTCCTGAATGGAGACTACTAGACTCTCATCTATCTGCTACCTTTCTGCAGTGCTCAAAAATTCATGATTTTTACTTCATTGAAATGAAATGTAAATGTTAATAATTATACTACTCACTTAATAAGCTCTGAGAGAGATTAAGAGATATATCTCTCTTAACAGAGACTAGTTATTCTTCAGTGGACTATGATTATCCAGTAGTATGTTTAAGTAACAGAGATGCCAAAAGTAGAGAAGTAGTTAATTTACCTTGATTGACTCAGCCATCTGGGTGTATATATGCCCCAGGAAGTATACATTAGAATGTTCATAGCAGCATTGTTTGAAATAGTCAAAAAGTGTCCACGAACAGAAAAATGGATGAGTTGTGGAACTATGTATTAGAATATCTGATAACAGTAACAATAAATGAACTTTGGACACACACATATGCAAGACACACATAGACAAACACACATATACATGCCTGGCTTCATTAAAAGAGGTCTTATTTCTTATTCTCCAAATCAAAGCAGACACAGGGTTAGGAATATAAGAGTATCCTAGCCTAAAGGAGCAAAAGGGAAAAGAGAAAAAATATTATCATAGCTGGACAACTTCCTTTATTATATCGGAAGTTGTGAGAACTCTTTGTATTGTGTCTCCAAACAGAATCAGATAAATGATCAGTTAACCAGTAAATTCACATTTTTTAATTTCCGAAGTAAATTTGGCCTTTTATCCAGCCACCTAGCTGGCTAGCTAGTTTCATCTATTCCAAAAGGATATCATTTTGTTCATTTCTCATCATGCTGTGTTTAAGTATGTATATTGTAATGTTTCAGTTGCTCAGTAGCCCATGTAGCTATAGGCTAATGCAGCAATTTTCAGTGTTTTTCATCTCATAGCACACGTAAACTAATTACTAAAATTCTGCATCACACCAAAAAATATATTTTTTGCTGATCTGACAAAAAATAGATATAAATTTGATTCATTCTCATTGGACTGCTGTGTTGTGTTGGCTGAAGCAACTGAATCTCCCCCTACCTAAATTTGATTTATATGAGCTTAATGGAGTACTAGTAGTGCTTGAATAAAGAAAAATTTAAAGTTGATTTAATACTAAATTTAATCATTTTAGAAAAGACCTGAATGCTCATTTTTAACCAACTATTGTTAATTTTTTATGGGAAAAGATCTTAGGTCTGATTATAAATGTTTCTCCTCTTTTTGGGCTTGTGAGTTTTCAATACAGAGCAGATTTTAAAACCTCGTGTGATAACAGTGGTTAGGGGGAGGAAAAAAGAAGGAGACTGTAAATTGTAATGGCAAATATAAGCACATCATTCATTAGGTTTCACTTTGTTTTCTGTTTCTTTAGTGGTTTTTGGCAAACTTGTCATATCAAGAAGCACTTTCAGACACACAAGTTGCTATCGTTAATATTCTGTCTTCAACTTCTGGTAAGGAATGTGTCTTCAAAATCTGCATTATGAATTGAGATCTATTTCTAATATATGTGTGTGTATGCATATACACACATTTTTATCTTGTTATAAATTATTTCATTTGTTCCCATTAGATTAGTGTATTTTAACCACTTCTTAATCTTTATAGTTTTATGCCATAGCCTTGTGCTATTTATATCTCTAATAAATACTTTATAATATTTTTATACCAATATGCTGGCGCTTTGTATTATAGTTATCCTTTCTTTCACATACTCTTTCTGCAGATCTTTTTCTATGCCCTTTGGCTAAATGTAATTGTTTATCTCAGAACTATAATTTGTCCTGTGAAAGGTATTTTTATTTTTAAATTTGAATCACTTCCAATTCTAGAGGATAAAAAAAGTGCTTTTGAAGCTGTAAAAATAACTTTAGCATACAAGCTTGATTATGATGAGGTCAGGATGTTACTCTGAATGCTCAGTTTAACTCTCTTCGTTTAAAAAAACAGGACTACACTTGATCTGTACTGTTGAAATAAACATGGTTTATTTCAGACTGAGGCTGCTTTTATGTATGCTGTTGAAACATTTCAGCCTAGGTGCGTAGGTGACTGCAGTCTTATTCTTAGTTATTTAAAAATGACAAAATCAGTTTAAAAGTCAGGTGTATAATTTATTTAAATAATCAAATTGATCGTGAATAATTTTGACAGTGTTTAAGCTAATGTATTCTTTTTCATCTTTTTCTCTCCATAGGCCTGTTTACCTTAATCCTTGCTTCAGTGTTTCCAAGTAACAGTGGAGATAGATTTACTCTTTCTAAACTACTGGCTGTAATTTTAAGGTAAAAATATAGTGTAATAGCTGGTTTACTCTGTTAAAAATACGATGTTTAAAAATTTTCTGGTAGTGATAGAAGATAACTTACAGTACACTGTGTAGGCGAAGAAAGTTTTGAACAGACGTTGTGTACTCAACCCCGTGTCACATCCTTGACTAGTTTCCTAAACCCTCCTGGGGAGAGTGGCCTGAGAGAAGGGCCCCAAGGCAGGGGACCGCAGACTTACTGAGTGTTGTGGGGACATTCACATTTAAGTTAGGGTGGCAGCTTAGTGCTCAGGACCTCCCAAGTTTCCATTTCCTTTTCTTAAAACAAGTTCCCTTTTTTGTTTTGGGTTCTGGTTTTTATCCCTTCCATTTCTAGAAATCTTAACATGCAGTCTTCTCTGATTGTATCAGACTCAGTCTTTCATTTTGTATTACTATACAGCATCAATATTGTCAGTAACTATATTTCAATCTTTTATTTTTATTTAACTTTGTGTATGTTTGTCTTGTCTTCCCTATGAGATTGTAATCCTTTGAAGGCCAAAAGCTTTGTGTCACCATAGGTCTAGCACAGGCCTTTGCTACCAATAGCACTCAAGAAAGCTGTGCTGGTTTGGAAAGCTATTGTGAAAGAAAATCACATCAGAGGAGGTAGCAAAATGATTTAAATGGAGAGATTAGTATCAGCTATTAGAGTTAGGTTTGAATCACAGGTCTGTTCTATGTCCATGGACACTTCCCTTAAACCTTCTTGAGAGGATCTTCTTGTTGTCTCAGCTGTGTGATTAGATCTCAGCTGTGTGATTTCGGTCACGTACTTCTCTTTGTGTTTAGTTTTCTCACGTGTAAAATTGGAATGGCAATAACAATAATAGCTTCCATTAAGGTAATATTGTGCATTTTGTGTGGATTAAATGGGTTAATATTATAGCAGTTATACTATACTGACACTGTTGTTAGATATAATTAAATCATGAATTCTTTGACAGTTTTACCCCCAAATTAGTCTTGATCACTTATAAATAACTTTTACAATTAGTCCTTTTATGGCAGGGATGCAAACTCATTTTTTCCAAGGGCCACATCAGCTTTGTGGCTGCCTTCAAAGGGCCGAATATAGAGCTCTTTGCCCCTAGTTAAGGAGTAGTTACATTTATACAGCCCTAAAATTACATTCAGCCCTTTGAAGGCAACTGTGAGGCTGATGTGGCCCCTGGAGAAAATGAGTTTGACACCTCTGTTTTAAGGAATTTATTATCTTGTTCATCAGTAATGACTGTTATTCTCACAGCATTGGAGGTGTCGTGCTGGTAAACCTGTCAGGATCTGAAAAATCTGCTGAAAGAAATACAATAGGTAAGTATCTGATGGTGCATTCTTTCGGTTAGATTATACAAGAAAGTTTTGTGCATATCATCATCACAGATCCACACAGAGGGTGGTCACTAACAGGCCTTTAAAAAAATACTTTCTGCCTTGGCTGTTGTAGCTCAGTGGATCAAGCACTGGACTGTGAACCAAAAGGTCACTGGTTTGATTCTAGGTCAGGGTATAGGCCTGGGTTGCAGGCCTGGCCCCCAGTTGGTGGTGTGGGAGAGGCAACTGACCACTGCATCTTTCACACATCAGTGGTTCTCTCTCTCTTTTCCCCTCCCTTTCCATCTCTCTAAAAATAAATAAATACATAACTTTCCTTTGAGGATAATGTTAAAAAAATCAAAAATAGTGTATAGAGTTCTCATATAGCCTTATCCAGATTCTTTGTTAACTATGTACATAACTACATTGCAGTTATAAAAATGAGCAGTTACATTGGCTAGAATTTTATTATGTAGTCTGTAGTCCCTTCCAAGCTTCACTACTTTTCCACTAATGTTCTTTTTCTGATACAGGATCGCTTATTGCATTAACTTGTGCCTCCTAAGTTTCCTATAATGTGGAACTATCCTTCAGTCTTTTTCTGTCTGTCATAACTTAACACCTTGAAGGATACTGTCCAGTTTTGTAGAATGTCCCGCAATTTGGTTTTGTCTGATACTTCCTTACAGTTAAATTTATGTTGTGCGGTTTTTATAAGAATACCATGGTAGCAATATTGTGTTCTGATCAGCACATTTTATCAGAAGACACATGATGTTGATGTTATTAGTGACATTAATAATGATGTTACTTTTAAGGCGCTATCTGCCAGGTGGTTTACTGTTTTTGATTCATTGTTTAGATTTAACAAAAACAAAGTTAATGCTTTTCCTGTGGGTGCTTTAGATATTTGAAATTTATTGAATAGAATAATACTTCTGAACTACTCCTGGTTACTGTCCAGTGAGCTGTGTCTTGAATTGCCTTAACTCTTTCTCACCTACAGCAGCTTTGTGTGTATAAAACAATATATGTATTTGTTGTGTGTGTGAGATTGCATTGACACGCTTTCCTATTGCTATTTTTAAAAAGTTTGATAATAAACACATTTAATAAAACATTGGACTTTTAGATAATTGATTAAAGTATTGTTATGGTCACTTGGCAGACAGCACATTATTTAGCTGTTTATAAAGGTTTACTTCAACATTTTTGAGAATGAGTTAACACAGTAAAGAGAATCGGTTCATTATGTATGTACTGTGAGCCCTGTGTTATTTTAGATATTTGGGAAAATTAAAAATTATAAATTATGTGTTTGCAGTTTTCAAGGAATTCTTGATTGTAATGAGTATATGAGATTACAAAATGAAGCCACTAGAGAATAAAATAATACCACATTTAACTATAGTAAGTATTAAATTGTCTAAAATAGAAGACAGGCATGATAGAAATTCAGCAGAGTAGAAAGAGGATGCTTTATGGCAGAGATGGAACTTTTACAGAGCCTTGAAGATAGTGGTAGAATGTATATTAAAAATGACACATGCAGGGAGAGAACAATCTAAGCTTAGAGAGGGAAAGAAGCAGTGTTAAAGTTGGACTGTGTCAAGTGACTAAATTGTTTATGTAGGAGCAATAGGAGGTACGCATTTCGAAATTAAGAAACAAAGTGCTATGTACATGAATTTTAGTATTATAATGTGTATCAATGGTTAGATCATTGAGGCGAATGTTTTTGCATTTGTTTGTTCACTCTTTCAAGTCTTTCCTATACTCCTGGAGGACAAGGATGGGTGGGCTTCACTTATCATTTCATGTATACTCATTTCTTGAAGTAGGATCTGATACATTGTTAGATTTTGAATAAGTGTGTTTTAAATGAGTTAATGAACAAATGCCTTAAATCATTATGTTGATCTTTACAGGTTCCATTTGGTCTCTTGTTGGAGCCATGCTCTATGCTGTCTATATTGTCATGATTAAGAGAAAAGTAGACCGAGAAGATAAGTTGGATATTCCGATGTTCTTTGGTAAGAATGTTCAATTTGTGAGGCTGTTTACTCTGCATGTGTAACTTAGGGTTATGGTTTTGTTTTTTGGAGGGAATATGGAAGGCTTCCCTACCTGCCCCAATATGAGTCTTCAGAACCTTCAGCTTTTAAAGATCATGAAGTCCAATCTCAGTGTTTTTCTCTTACCTTGTCCTTCATAATTGTGCACCTCTGAGGATTGCCCATTTCCTCAATGGGAGATAAAGATATTCCTTCTAACTCCTTCTTTTGCAATAATGTCTTCAGCCTGTGAATCAGATATTTTTCCCAAAGATATGACAGAATCATGGTATTATAAGCAGTGAGAGTACACTTGTTGTATTATACATTTTGCCGTTTTGAGTTGTTGGAAACATAGGATTGGGGAAACTGCCCCCAAATGATATATGTGTAATACTGTTCCAGTCTATGTACTTATTTTCATTACAAATTGTGGGCTATTAGAGGTTTTGTCATTTGTACTTTATCTTTGACACTTGGATTCTTTTATAACATAGATTTTTCAAATTACCCAACTATAGTTTTTGGAATCAGTTATTTATTTTGGTAAATAAAATACCTGATATGATTTATAAATTCTTTTTTTTCTTAATATATTTTATTGATTATGCCATTACAGTTGTCCCATTTCCCCCTTCATTCCCCTCCACCCTGCACACCCCCTCCCACCCACACTCCCCCTCTTTAGTTCATGTCCATGTGTCATTAGTTCTTTAGCTTCTACATTTCCCACACTACTCTAGCCTTCCCCCTGTCAATTTTCTCCCCACCTTCTATACTACTTATTCTCTGTACCTTCTCCCCCACTCCTCCTCCTATTCCCCTGTTGCTAACCTTCCACGTGATCTCCATTTCTGTGGCTCCGCTCCTAATTTAGGTGTCTGCTTAGTCTGCTTTTGTTTTTGGTGTGGATGTTAATAACTGTGAGTTTGCTCTCCTTTCTCTGTTCTTGTTTTTTATCTTCTTTTTCTTAGATAAGTCCCTTTAACATTTCATATAATAAGGGCTTGGTGATGATGAACTCCTTTAACTTGACCTTATCTGAGAAGCGCTTTATTTGCCCTTCCATTCTAAATGAAAGCTTTGCTGGATAGAGCAGTCTTGGATGTAGGTCCTTGCCTTTCATGACTTGGAATACTTCTTTCCAGCCCCTTCCTGCCTGCAGGGTCTCTTTTGAGAAATCAGCTGATAGTCTGATGGGAACTCCTTTGCAGGTGACTGTCCCCTTATCTCTTGCTGCTTCTAGAATTCTCTCCTTCATTTTAATCTTGGCTAATGTGATTATGATGTGCCTTGGTGTGTTCCTCCTTGGGTCCACCTTCTTTGGGACTCTCTGAGCTTCCTGGACTTCCTGGAAGTCTATTTCCTTTGCCAGATTGGGGAAGTTCTCCTTTATTATTCATTCAAATAAGTTTTCCACTTGTTGCTCTTCCTCTTCCCCTTCTGGTACCCCTATAATTCAGATGTTGGAACGTTTAAAGATGTCCTGGAG